>SCDY01002254.1:0-15558 GCA_004143825.1 Drosophila micromelanica | reverse complement strand
GAATTTTTGTTTTTAATCGATTGTGTTTGGCTCAAATAGTATAAAAAACAACATTAAACCCGATTCTGAGGGGGTCAAATTTTTTGTCAAAAATCATGCCAAAATCGACAACAATTTTGACATGTAATGCTCTCGGATCCATTGCTCCCATATTTCAAATTCCCATAACTTTGTCAATACCCAACCGATTTGTATGATGTTTACCATTTTGAACATGGTTTGACCTCTTAAATAATGCTGCATTTGAATTTAATTCGTTTTTGAAAATACATTTTTCGATTATAAAACAGTTTCTAAGAGAAGCTTAAGCTTTTCTCCATTGAAACCAAGTGAGGTCAAAAAGTGGTCTTTAAGCCAATTAACTAGTTGACATGGCTAAAAGCTGCTCACCCAACAAGAAGCCACTCTTTAGCTATTTGTGAACTAGTTCCAAAAGCATGTGAACTCCGGCTCCAATTGGAGAGCCAACTGGTCAACTGTTGATCATTTTATAAGTACTTGTCGGCAGTTAATCATGAACCAAACCAAACCGAACTGAACTGAATGAAAGAGAGAGCATTAGAGAGCATGAATGGGAGAGCATTACTAGATGGGGGGTCCTCCCCCTCTCTCTCTCCCTCGCAGCCCACCTGCCTGCTCGTCGTCCTTGTCGACATTTCAATGCCTTTTTAATCTAGAACAAAAGCAAACTTAATTTGCCACAACATCTCCGATGGGCACAAGAAAGCAGCCAACGACTACGTCTATACCTCAGCTCCCTCCTCCCTCCCTTCTTCCATGAACGCCAACTTTAACTCCGTGTATAACTTCAGCGCGGACGACGTCACTTGGCACATAATTTAATTACAACAACACTGTTGGAGCCGGCCCCTCTCTTCACCCCTGTTTTTGCCCGGACAAATTGCTACTCAGATCCAACCCCATTCCCAACCCCATTCCCAACCACATTCCCATTCACGCACCACTCGGCGGCGGCACTCGGTTCGAGTGTTGAATGAGCAACAACTTTCCCGAGTGCAACGCGTCCTGAATTGTAATTAGTGCGAGCTGCCTGCCTGCCTGCCTGCCACGGATAGTCTAGTCCGTATAGCCTCCTGTTCCTGGCTGCTGCTTCCTTAGTCAGGACGCCCTGGCTCACTTGATTTGTGGAGTGCGCATTTGTAATTGTTATTACGTGTAAAATGCATAAAGTGCCCAAGTTCAAGACTCCAATTTTCAACTTCAACTTCAACTACAGCTCCAGTTCCAGTCCCAGTTCCAGTTCCAGTTCCAGTTTCCGCTTCAGCTCCTTGCACACATTTTCCTGATAACATTCATTATCGACGCTAATTGCTTAACGTTTGGCGCGTGCCTTGTTTAACAGCCCTCAAATTATTTTTTAACCAAGAATTTTTGTCATTAACTCTTGAAGATTTCAATCAAGTTTTTTTCTAGCCTTTTTAAACAAAATATATAGATTTGTTTTTGCATGAACAAATTAGTATTATTTTTTATTTAATCAGTTGAAGATTCGAGACAACAAAATAAAAATTCGTATTATTCTTCATTTTATTGTTTGTGTTTGATTAATTTATTTACTTAGCATTTTTTTAAGCCAATTTTTTTCATTAACCAAATTTGTCAGACACTTGAAAAAATAAATACAATTTATTTTTTAATCAAAAGAAGATTCAAGAAAACAAAAATAATATTTCATTTTACTATTTGCTACTTGATTAATTTTTTTACTTAATCAATTTCATTTTAATTCTTTTTAGCTCATTGAAAAAATATAGATTGTTTTGCATGAGCAAATTATTATTTTTAAAATATTTAAAATATTTTTATATTTAAATTAATTTGAGCTTTATTAATTGATTTAAGTTTTTGATTAAATTTGTTTCTATTAAAAATGCGTCCTCGTTTTTTTTTAGTGGATGTTCTTTATTGGGTTAAAGCAGAGAAACTGAAGAAGTTGAAGTAAAGTTTGCGGTGTAAATCTAAATGTGAATCCTGAACAGAAGCTAGACCTCATCGTAGTCATCAGAGGCATCCTCTGTGGAGGTGTCGACCACAGATTCCGTGACGGTGGAGTCCTCAATGGGGGCAGCTGTTGTGCTGGTTGTAGACGTTGAATTGGAGGGGCTCCAATCGCCAGGACGACCGCCAGGACGACCACCGGGACGACCACCAGGACGACCACCGGGACGACCACCGGGCGGGCCGCCTTGACGACCGCCAGGTGGACCACGACGTCCCTCAGCACCGCCACCACGTCTGTGGCGAGGTCCCTGAGCAGCGGCCACGGCCACAAGAGCGAGCAGAGTAACCAGGATCAGGACACGCATTTTGCTTGAATTTCCGTTGCTTTGTGCTTGATTGATGCCAAGAACTGACTTATGCTTCAATTAGGCCGCGAGGGCTTCTTATATACACGTGAAATCAACCGGCAAACAGCTGTTTCAATTTAAATGCTTGTGCAAATTGACGTCAGACTCGTGGGACTTTGGTAAACCCACAGATGATCATCTGGTTCACAATAGATCGCAATGGATGTCAAAGAAACTCACAAAATTACAAACAAAAACTTCTCACAAAAGTTGCCCAAAATAATTGGAGTTAAAGTTGTAGTAACTGAATTTTATGAATTGACCAAAAAATATTACTACTACAAATATTAAAGACATATCTTTTTCTTCCTAATGATGTTGATCAGGAATGTAGATTTATTTAATATACACTAAATGATGTCTGCTGCACATTAATTTTTAATGTACAAAAGTGCATAAAAACATTAGCAGGCAATTTGATTTTTTTATTAATAACTTTTGTGTTTACAATTCACAAATTTGGTTACGCGAATTTAAAAGAATTTCTTATAAGAATTATCTTATAATTGTGAGTGCGTACAGAGTATCGAAAAATTGAAAGGTGCTTTCTTTCGTGTGTTTGCAGTTTCGGGCCAGAGATTCTATTGAGAGCGAGCGACAGTGCTGCATATTAATGCAGCTTGGCTCAAAATGTGTTGCGCATTACTTCAGTTTCCGGGCCGTGTTCTCGGCTCCATACGTAAACGAAATTAAACGAATGAAATTAAAAAAAAAAACAAAAAAATAAGAAAGTCAACAATAAGAACCAGAAGCAGTGACCGGGTGTAACCGGCTGCGCAATACTCGTTCACAGTACAGCTGAAAACAATCTTAATAAATATTTAAATTTTTAATTTAAAAAAATTCACTTTTATAATTTGTGTGGATTTCATCGATTTGACACGCCTCCAGTGGGCGTATGAAATACATTTTTATGCTAACTGCAAGATTTGATATATCTAGCTTTAAAACTGAAGTAGATATATAGAATCGAATTGAGTTGGCATGCCTCAAAATCTGTCACAAATAAATATATAAGATTTCAAGGTTCGAGCCTCAATGGAGACGACATTGCACAAACTTAATATACTCCCTTCACTGCGTGAACGAGTGCAAAAAATGGAAAAGAAAAAAAACTGTAATAAAATAAATTCAATTCAATTTAAAATGCGAAGCACAACTTCCATTAAAGACGTTTGGGCATAATTTTAATGCCAAGGTTTGGATGCTGCTGGGCCGAGCCCTTTTCCTGCCAGCTGCTGCCACAGGATATGCCAGGAGCGAGAGAGATAGAGAGAGAGAGAGAGAGAGAGAGAGAGAGTAAGGAACTCAAGGAACTGTATGCCAATCAAATTGAAATTTAATTTGCACAACAATGTGGGCCCCCCAATTGACTTGAACCGAACTGACCCCTTTAAACAAGAGAATTATTAACCTCATCTACGCCTAGTCCGAGACCGAGTCCGAGTCCGGGAGTCCTTTATCGGGCGCTTTCGTCTTTGTTTTGCAGTCAGTCCATAAAATTTTGTGATTTACTCCCGCGTTGAGATTTCAATTACTGCAGCTTTATTGCCAATAAATTTTCATATAAATTAGGCAAACGAAAAGTTTGAACCAAAAAAACGAATCCTTTTAAACAGGCGCGCACGTAGTCAAAGAGCCCAAAGAGCTGCACACAAATCCTTGAAAATTTCGCAGCTTTACAAAGGGGTTTGCTGCTTCTTCTTCTTCGTTGTTTTTTTTTTTTTCTGGCACGTTTTTGCCGTTAAATCAATTGGCGCCTCTTTAAATTAGGCCACTCGCCAGTTGACAGTGGCCCATTGAAGGCGACAATCAGCTGCTGGGGCAACTCTTTAAATACCCTGTAATTTACAGCTACATTCATGGATTTTTCGCTGAGTGCATAAATTGTATGTGAAATCAATGCTTAATCTTCTTGATGTTAACTTTATGTTCCTTGAAATAATTTAGTTATTTTTATTATATATTTAGCTTAATGCAATTGATTTTGATATTTTATTTTATTTTAAAAATTTTACATTTTTTGTTATTTATATTTAGTTTAATGTAGGGCATTTTTTAGTCGAGCCTTTGGCATTTTCAGCAATTTTATTGTGACTTTTGCTCTGGTTTAGCTCTTCCGTGAGATTCAGAGGAGGTTTTAAGGCTACGCCCCCGCCG
This sequence comes from Drosophila micromelanica, assembly GCA_004143825.1. Classification (NCBI taxonomy): domain Eukaryota; kingdom Metazoa; phylum Arthropoda; class Insecta; order Diptera; family Drosophilidae; genus Drosophila; species Drosophila micromelanica. Next base: position 11,029 of record SCDY01002254.1, on the reverse strand, counting down.
ATGTCAATCAACAGGGCGGGGCGCGCCTTTGACTTGCAGCAGGCAAAAAGAGCAAGAACGTTGCCGTCGAGTGTAACCGACAGCGCAATACTCTCTCACTGTTTTAATTACAGCTTAAAACAGTTGAGAACATTCTTTATTATTATTTTTGTTATTTACGAAAAACTTCAATTTTGTAATTTAAAATTTGCCGACTCAAACTCTAAAATAAGATATATCAATAACCAAAAACCCAAAAAAATTCTTAAGTGTATATTCAAAATGATTAAATTATAAAAATTTTAACGGGCGCGTAAAAACCACAACAAGAGCACAAACAGTGTTGCACAACGTTGCGCTGAAATCTAATTTCTGCCTAGTGCGAGCACAGTTATAGTCCTACTAACGGACACCTGCCTTGTTGGCCAACAAGGTCTTGACCAGACCTTTTTTTTAGTCTTTTCAAGATATTTAAAAAATCGACAAATTGCGATATTTTTTTTAAAGCAATAGAAAAGTTTTCAAACATTGATTATAATTCATTTCATCCATTAATGCGTAATTTAGTAAATGGTTGACGTAAACATCTATTTTGAATATTATTTCAGTTTTTTTAAAAAAGCTCTCTTTAAAGGTACTTTCCACATACACCAAAAAAATAATCTATTCTATACCTGTAAATGTTGTTCTCTTTTTATAGGTCCTAAATTTTCATACTAGTGATTAAACATATACATTATTCCGATTAGTTCCACAAATCGAAACTAATTCCTAACTCTTACTTTTTTAACAGATTAAAGAATATATTTCTATCTCTTGTTAAATTCGAAGTTTTAAATTCTTTAAAAATACAAGTTACCCCAAAAAAAACAAAAAAAAAAAAAAATAAGCTCTTATGAAATAATATATATTTTTTCCTATTTTTATAGGCTTTCACTTTGCATAACAAAAATCATAAATAAATAAAGAAAATTAAAAATAAAAATAACTCAAAATCATCGTTACGATTAAATATATATTAAATATATTTTTTGTTGATAATAAAAATAAGAATAACTCAAAATCACATCTACGATCGCCAGTTTTCTTTTGGCTCTAGAATATTTTGTGTTTTTTTCAATCGTTTGCGAGACCGATTTTGTGAAAATGCTTTAACATAGTAAACATCACAGTAGCCAAGCTTACAGCGGACTGTTATGTGGCTAACAGTGAGTTAACAGTGAAACGGAAATGAACAAATTACCTGTTAATGCGCTGGCTTGCTGTGCTGTTAAGTTGTAATTACCAGATTCCAGATGAGCATGCCTGTTAACAGTGTGCGTGTGTGCGTGTGTGTGTGTGTGTGTTTTTTATGATGTTTATCACAATGTTAAGGATGAAATGAGAGTTGCGCGCGACTTAAAGATACTGGGAATCCTCGTAATTGTCACGAAACTCGAGCAGCTTGTCGAGCGCCGTCTCATACTCGTCCCGCTCGAGACCCGACTGCGAGTAGCCCTGCATTTTGGCCAGCTGGACGCGATGCGTTTGGCCGTGCAGCCCATCGAGATGTTCGCCCAGCTTGCTCGAGTTCTGCACAGCCGCCAAAACGGGTGCGCTCTCCACCCGGCTGTCCGTCGCCCGGTGCGCCACGCCCGGCAGCGTGAAGCCATCAGCCGTAACGCTGGCATTGAACAGCTCGTACGGAAACGGCAGCTGGGTGCGCAGCGGCAGCGGCGTGGCCGCGGCATGGGTGACGCTGCCGTGGTGGACGCACTGATAATACAGTTGCAGCATCTGGGAGACGCTGTCGCACTTGTAGGCGGCCATGTGGAGCTGCTCGCCGGCCTGGTCGCGCGGCCGCTTGAGGCGGGCCTGGGGAATGCCGCGTGCCACCACGGCCTGGACCAGGTGGGCGCTGCCCGGCTCACAGCCGGGCGTCAGCTGGGTGAGCGCGGAGTTGCCGCCGATCTGGTCCAGATACTCGATCAGATGCTGGTCGTCCTGCATGCCGAGGGGCAGGGCCAGGGCGCCGGCGGACATGCGACGATTGGCGGGACAGACGCGATCGCAGAAGCGCAACAGCGTCTCCGGCGACTGCCGCAGCCGGAAGCCCACCGTAACGGTGTCCAGATAGGCAGCCAGCAGCGCCGAGGTCTGGTACAGATTGTCCGGCTGCCAGCTGAGGCTGGGGAAACGTCGCGACTGCAGCGTGTGATTGCGCCAGATGGTCTCCAGCGTGGAGAGCGGCGTGAACATGCTCGCCTGCTCGCTCAGCTGATAATAGCTGAGGACGCTGTTCACCACGCGAATGCTGTGCGCGGTCCGGGCATCTGTAAAAGGGTCAAACCGGGGATTAATTCAGTAAAGATGTACCAAATAGAAACGGGAATCGAATCACAGTTCACCTGCTTGGGCGTAGGCGACAGTGCGCGGATGATGCAGTGGGAGCGCGTAGCTGGCGCGGCTGTATTCATCGTTCAGATGCTCCAGGCATTTGCCGGCCAGGCCGCTGAAGCCGTCATCGATGTCGAAGAGCAGCTGAAAGCCCTGGAGGCCGTCGCACTCCTCGGCGTACTGGCGAATCCGATCGCAGAAGTCCTCGTTGAACGACGGCGATTGCCAGAGCTCCACGCCGGCGGCATGTGTGCCCAGCACTTGGACGTCCGGCTGTCGCACCAGCCCCTGCAGCACATTGAATGTGCGCGGATGATAGCGGGCGTACAGATAGTCCGCCCAGCTGTTGCAGGTCTCCGCCAAATTGTAGTCTTTGTCCTGCGTATTCACAGCGCCCTTCAGCAGATCCTGCTGATATTCGGATAACGTGACGGCCGGCTGCCGGAGCACGTCCACAGCGCCGTGCGTGGACAGCCTGTTCTGTTCGGCCAGCTCCTTGGCCTTCGCGATGTCAGCCAGCTGCACAAAGTTGCCGTACAGCTCGCCGACAACGGGCAGATGACCCAAGGTGCCCATCAGATCCACGGAGAGCAGCCGCGGCGTATATGTCGTCTGCTTCTGATCGTTCTGGCCCTCGCGGTACAGAATGTCATTGTTGGGCAGCTGCTCCTCGGCCACCTGGCCGTCCTCGCGATCGTAAACAAAGTTTGCCTCCTGCGGACAGACACGCAAAAGAAACGAAAGGAAACGAAAAAAACCGTTGAGCGGCTGTGTGTGGGATTTGCTTTTGTTGCCTACCTGTTGGTTCCAGAAGTGTGCGCCCACGTAATTGGCATAGGTGCCGAACTGAAATGTTAGAATCTCACGTGTGTGCTCCATTTTTGCTATTAACTATGACTAATTAAACCACAAATTGCGATTTAAGGCGCGCACAGTGTAGCTGTTAAAACGAAATGACTATCGATAAATCAACTTTGGTATTTTTTTGTGCAGGCCAAATTAAAATATTTTGCTATCGATTAACTATTTGACGGCAAAAGAAGAAAAAGCACAATAGATTTTTGCTATTAATTTACGTTTTGCGGAATCGAGCCAGAAAATGCATATTATTATTATCGATAAATCACATTGGTATTGACATGTGCACGGCAAAATGAGTACAATGCAAACGTGCGCAGCTGATTTTTGTTTACATTTTTTTTTCTCAAAGAAAAAAAAACGTGCACATGGCTCAAAAAACAACTGTTGAATTTCGTATGCAATAAATTAATCGTATATTTTGTACAACAAATTTGCCTGATTTACTGAGTCTATTAGCTAAAAAGGTGCCGTAAATGATTATTGTTCGTTGAGAATCACGGATAAATAGCAATTCCAAAATAGGGCAATTATTTGCACATAAATCACTTGATATTGCATTGGTATTAGCGTAAAGTTAATCGTTTGCGCCAGCGGCCACACCATATAATTTCTCATCAAAATCGATAAATAATTCTCTTTAATCCGTTCGACAATTTTATTGTGTTCCTCGCCGTTAACAAATGGCACCAAGTACGACAGCAACAAAGTAAACGGCGGCGCAAAGCAGGTCTGATCAAAGGCCATTTTCTTGAGGCCGCGCCGCATCTGCGACTGCTCCTTGGACACCAGTTTCTCCAGGACGCCGTACCACTTGCGCAGCGCCGGCGCAACAACAACGATGCCCAATCCGCTGAAGCGCAATGTTCGGCCGGCGTTCCAGTTCTTGAACTCTCTCTTCTCAATTGCAAATTGGGCTATCATATCGCCGGCGCCCATTATAATGGCCACGTTTAGGCCCTCACGTAGGTAATTGATTAGACCCATTTTGTTGACCATTTCAAATTGTTTTTTGTTAACAAATCACTTTTTTTTGGTTTGGTTATTTTTTCAAACAAGCTGGCAACGCCAAAGAGGCGATTGTTTCAAAGCACACATGGTGTAAAATCGATGTCTTCTTCTTCTGATTTAAATATTCACATTTTTTGTGTACTTTGTTTTTTAAAATACTTCATATTCAAATTAAAATTTCGATAAGATTTGTAAAATAGTTTTTGTATTTGTCTATTTTATTTAAAATATTTATGTACATTATACATAGCTTAAACCGAAACTTATTTTGCGTAGTCTAACGTTTTTACGCCTTCTCCTTCTTTGGGGTTTTAAGCGATGAATTCGCCAAATGCCCATTGGTCTTTTTCTTCCTCTTGGGCGTTGCCGGCGCACCCTCGGAATCATCCGACAATTCCACAACTTCAACGGCAGCATCCACTTTACGTTTTAGCGATTTTTTGGACGACGACTTAAGGTCAGTGCTGCTGTCCATCAGGTGGACATAGCTGGGATGCTCGTTGCTGGCCATGAAGGTGGGCGCCACGCCCGTCAGCACGGACTGGCGCACGTCGTGCTCCTTCTGGGCCAGCGTCTGGGTGCTGGCCAACAGTTTACGGCGTATCGCATAGAAATTGCCGGTGGTGCGCAGCTTTTCGGTCACCTCGGCGCACGTTTTGTCCGCTTGCCGCAGCCTTTTGGCCGTCTTCCGGTCAAGTTCGATGCGCCGCTTGTAGTCGCAACCGAAGAACGGATGACGCACCGGCAATCGAAACTTTTGCGGTCCGCACGGCTTGGGGAACTGGCTCGATTCGCCATTGGCGACGGGCTGCTCCCGATTGAGACGCCTGCTGACCACCATGTGACCGGCCAGCGGCAGCAGACGCACCGCATACTTGCCCTTGGTGTTCGCATAGCCAACGGAATTGGTCAGCGGACGCTCGTAGTGGGTGGTGCGCACCTGAAGATCGCCGACATAACGGCGACCGGGCACCTTGATGCGCTTGCTCGCAAGGGCCGCAATGTCGATGCCCTTGGGGCACTGCAGCACCCAGGCATCGTGCACGGCCGGATCGAAGAACTGTATGGCCTCGTTGCTATCGTTGGATAAGCGATTTGTATCGATTTCACTGTACTCATTCTCCTCGAGAAACTCACTCTTGCACTGCCTGTGAAACTTGCGAACGATCTTTTTTTCGTCCTTGACCACGCCGTTCTCCAGTTTCAGCTGAATCAGCTTCACCTGCAACCGAATCGAACGTATTAGCAGGCTGTTTGACATTTGTTGTACCAGTTACGTACATCATTTTTCTCATCCGGATCCATAATCTTCTGCTAAAAATCTCTACTATAAACAACTTTGCAATATGTCAGTGAAGAAACGCAGAGGCGCCATTGCACGTGGGCTATCTGTCAGTGCTGTAAAGCGTGCACTTCATAATTAATCGATATATCTACCAATTTCACGCAAGCAAAAAATTGCAAGTACATATAAAAACAAAAAAATATTACTAGAAATAAGTTATTAAAACAATATTAATTTGGAATAACAGTAAATAATTGTAATGCTGTTTGGTACGATTGATTCAAACCTATCGATAAGTTAGTTTTTTTTAATACTACTTTGCATTTGACAGCACTGCACAATCCTTCTGTGTGTTTCGCGTGCTGCCGCCGCACGCACTTTACTTAATTTTAACGCTCAAAATGAGCAAATCACAGGAAATGCTGCAGTTCCACGAACTGGAACTGGACCAGCGCATACTCAAGGTAAAGTTAACAAAAAAAACGAGTGCAACTTGAATATAGATCTCTTTTTTTTGGGAACGCACAACAGGCAATTGCGCAGTTGGGCTGGCTGCAGCCGACGCTGATCCAGTCGACGGCGATCCCGTTGCTGCTCGAGGGCAAGGATGTGGTGGTGCGTGCGCGCACCGGTTCGGGTAAGACGGCCGCGTATGCGCTGCCGCTCATCCAGAAGATACTCAACTCGAAGCTGAACGCCAGCGAGCAGTGCGTGAGCGCCCTGGTGCTCTGCCCCACCAAGGAGCTGTGCCGGCAGTCCCGCCAGGTGATCGAACAGCTGGCCGAGTCGTGCGGCAAGGTGGTGCGCGTGGCGGACATCGCGGGCAGTTCGAACGATGTGGCCACACAGCGACATGCGCTCGGCGAGCGGCCCGACATTGTGGTCACCACGCCCGCCAAGATTCTGGCGCATGCCGAGGCGGGCACAGCTGTCGTTGATCTGCAGCAGGTGGAAACGCTGGTGGTGGACGAGGCGGATCTGATATTTGCCTTTGGCTACGAGAAGGACTTTAAGCGGCTCTTGAAGCATCTGCCGCCCATTTACCAGGCGGTGCTCGTCTCGGCCACCATAACGGACGATGTGGTGCGCATGAAGGGCCTCTGCCTGCACAACGCCATCACCCTGAAGCTGGAGCAGCCGGATCTGGTGTCGCTCGACCAGCTGACGCACCAGCGCATACTCGCCGAGGAGAACGACAAGCCGGCCATATTGTGTGCCCTGCTGAAGCTCACACTGATCCAGGGCAAGAGCATCATATTCGTGAACAATGTGGATCGCTGCTACAAGTGAGTTTTCGAAACCAAGCCCGACTCCAGCTCCTTCGATTGCGAAGCCACAACTGATGAAAAACCCAATGCTTCAATGGGATTGCGCAATTGGCAACAATTGGCGCACGCATGACCATAGACTAATCTTCTCGCTGATGGCAACAAAAGAGAGAGAGAGAGAGCGGCTCCAAGTGCTATATAGACAATTCTAAATATATATATTCTCTGCCGCAGGGTGCGCCTGTTCCTGGAACAGTTTGGCATACGCTCCTGCGTCCTGAATTCGGAGCTGCCTTCGAACATACGGATACACACCATCAGCCAGTTCAACAGGGGCATCTACGACATCATCATTGCCTCCGACGAGCACATGCTCGAGAAGCCGGCTGGCAAAACGAAGCGCAAATCCCAGCATGATCACGAGTCGAGCGCCTCGCGCGGCATCGATTTTCAGGGCGTGAACAATGTGATCAACTTTGATTTTCCGCGCGATGTCACCTCGTACATCCATCGGGCCGGTCGCACCGCGCGCGGCAACAACAAGGGCTCCGTCCTGTCCTTCGTCAGCGTCAAGGAGGCGCCGCTCAACCAGGCCGTGGAGCAGAAACTGCGCTGCTCCCTGGGCAAAGAGCCGCTCCTCAAAACGGACACCACCACGGGTGAACTGCAGAAGCCCGTTTGCGAGGATATCATCAAGTGAGTCAAGAATATTTCAATTTTTACATAAACTAATATAAATCATATAAATGGGAAAACAAGTTTTTGCATTAATTTATTAATAATTTCAGATATTTTCTGAAACTTATTAGTGATAAAGCAAAACAAATTAAAAAATTCAATTTGAAAAATATATTAATTTATAAGGACTACAAATAGACAAAATTCATAGAATTAATCGGATATTTATATTCATGTATTTGGTTCTATTATTTTTCTCTTTACAAATTATCATATTCTTGAAATCTAGATGCATTTTATGTTCGAGAATTAACATTAGCTAATCGGAATAATTTCCTCCCCAGGCTCTACCAGTTCAGAATGGAGGAAGTGGAGGCCTTCCGGTATCGCGCCCAGGATTGCTGGCGTGCCGCGACCCGTGTGGCCGTCCACGATACCCGGATACGTGAGATCAAGAACGAGATTCTCAACTGCGAGAAGCTGAAGGGCTTCTTCGAGGAGAACAAACGGGATCTGCAGGCGCTGCGGCACGACAAGCCCTCGCGCACCATCAAGGTGCAGTCGCACCTGGCCCAGGTGCCCGACTACATACTGCCCAGCGCATTGAAGCGCGTCGCCATCGGACGCCCGCCGACGCAGACACCCGCCGCCAAGCAGGCGCGCACGTCGGGCGCCAAGGCGGCCTTCCAGCGGCAGAGCAACGATCCCCTCATGGTCAGCGAGGTGGACTATGGCAAGCGACGCGGTGCGCCCAGGCGGAAGAAGGCCAAATGAAAGTGGCCAGCTCCCCTTGGCCAACAGTTGTTTGTTTTTTAGCCTTAAATGTACGTAGTCTATAAGCGAAATAATAGGTGCCCACACGAGCTGTGAATGCGGCGAGGCGAGAGGGAATCGTCGTTACCTTCGGCTGCTTCTATTGTTTTAATCATTAAACTATATAAATGCACTGCTCAACACATTTACAGTTATTGTTATTGAAATTAGGTTAACTCATTTGTCAAATTGTTCGATTTATGAAGGAGTTATCTAATCGACAAGTTTATAAGTTTGTAAAAAGGTCTTGAAAAGTATTCGTTGCTTCTGCTCTAACACTCTCATGCCTTCTCTTTCTAATTGGCGCATTTATACATAAGCAAAGATGTTTTACTCGTTTCCGGTCTTAATTATTATTGTTGTTGGAAAAATTGTAATACCCACCGTTTCTGTAGACTATTAAGAGTCGAAAGTCGAAATCTTTTCGCGATCGGTCTTTATATGGCCGAGTTATAGCCATTTAAAAAACGCCTACCAATCAAGTTGATTTTTTTGTCAGCACAAAAGTATGCAATGCTAAAAATACTCGCGACAACATTAACAGTACCCCCTCTGTTAATTTACAGCTGTTACTTATTATTGTATCATACAAAAGTATGCAGTATGCAGGCAGTGCTTATTTAAAATGCAGCGCATACAAGTATGCAGTGAAATTATTTCACTTTTAAATTCATATCGTGCTGCTTCTGATTTCTGTTCGCCTGGTACTTCGGGCAGAATTCGAGTTGGCCGAATTTCGCTTGCTCGCTGAAATTTTACAAGTATCCGATTCTTAGATGACCCCATAATCTTTTAATGCCAGTCGATAGAGTTCGTCCTTGCGAGCCTAACGCACCAAGTCCTTTGAAAATCAGCAGGGATATGGCCGAGTTAGAGCTATTTTTCTAAAAAGGACATTCTTTTTATAGCCATATCTCGACCATATCCTGTAGGATCCTGGAAGGATATACCTTTTTGAACTCGCACGAAGCAGGACTATCGATTGGCATTCAAGGATTTTCAGGATTCCACCAAAAATATTAGCCATAATATTTACAAGGGGGTAAGTCGGAAAATGTGATAAAAATCGGAAAATCGTCCTTAACTCGGCCATTTTAAGGACTATTGCGATGTCCTTTGGCCAGCAGATATTATTTTTGCCGCCAATTCGGTAAGTGCAATAAAAAGGACGAAAATCCTTACAGGAGCAATGATAAAATGGCAATTTTACAAACAAAAAACTAGCCATAACTCGGCCGTATCCTTGCGGATCCTGGCGAGTCCTGTGTCAAACAACTCGTATTCATCAGGGCTACCAACTGACCAAAGGACATGTAAATCGTCCTGTTAATTTCCGAGATATCAAGGATTTTCTGTTTTTGGCCAGTTTCCTTGATTTCTGCGGGACTGAAATTTTACAAGTATCCGATCCTTAGATGACCCCATAATTTTTTGATGCCAATCGATAGAGTTGGTCCTTGTGATCCTAACGCACCAAGTCCTTTAAAAATCTGCAAGGATATGGCCGAGTTAGAACCATTTTTCAAAAAAGGACATTATTTTTATAGCCATATCTCGGTCATTTCCTTCAGGATCCTGGAAGGATATACCTTTTTGAACTCGCAGGAGGCAGGACACGTTTGGCATTCAGAAAATTTGATTGAAATTGAATTTGTATTACTTTAATATAATATATTCAATAAATATTAAACAGTTTGCTTTTAACATTTTATTATTGTCATTGAAATAGTTAACATTCATACAATTATCGACTTGTTTTATTTATTGTTTTATTATTATGTATTACATGTGCAATGTATAGTTTCGTATATTGAGTTACATAAATACCAAGTTAAACTGCGAATTCGCAACTTAGAATAAATGGGGATAATCGTTTGAAAACAAAACTTTTCGATTCGGTTCGATATTCCGCACAATGACAGCAAGCTATTAAGTTATCGATAAACGATAGGCACACTGAAACAACAACAAACTAGCCAAAAACAAAACACAATGCGACAAAAACAAGATAGAGAGCGCGCGAGAGAGAGAAAGAGAAAGAGAGATAGTGAGTATATGTAATATCATAAATGTTTTGGTTAAATAAAAATTACAATTAATAATGTACTTTCTCTTTGTTTTCTTTTTTGTTTTTCATATAATTTAGCATAATTATTACAATAATAATAATATTAAAACTTTGAGTTAGGTTTACGTGTATTCCTGGGTGGCATAAAATATATAAATATATAGTATATATATATGTTATGGGATTGATGCAGTGCGTCTTGAAGGAACAAAATGCAGCGACTAGGCTGTGGCGTTCTACATATTATTATATTATATATTGTATGTCTCGCTAAACTACAGTTACGCTTAAGGAAACAATTTATATAAAGATCACACATATGTCGAGGAAACAGAAGAACAAGTATTTTTAGTTTGAATTTACGCAACAGAAGAAACTCAACTAAAATGCAGCCACTTGCTAAACCTGAATACACATATATATATTTCTATATATATATATATATATTGTATGGACTTATTTTTAAGTTTGCTAAAAATGTGTTTTTTTTTTGTTTTTGTAACTCGCGCTAGAGAATTTTACAATCATATTTTGGTTCACGGCTTTTATTACATACGTTTTTTTATGTATTTAAATTACTTTGTTTATATAACACACACGCATAACAACAAGATATACAAGACATGTATTATTGACAATTATTTGAATATATATAAATATATATATATATATATATATATATATATATATATA
>SCDY01002253.1:0-15576 GCA_004143825.1 Drosophila micromelanica | reverse complement strand
ACTGAAAATAAATTAAATATTTGTCGGTTTCCATTATACAATTTAACAAATATGCATAAATTTTAAATGTAATTTTACAAGATGTGTTTTATTAGGATTTGTTACGCATTTTTTTTTTTTTAGTTTTATGAGTTTCAAAGCTGGAAACCTTTTATATGGTATAATTGTCATTACATCTAATATTTAATTAGTGCCATTAGCCGACTTTGTAGAACAATTCCCACCCAAAATATACATTGTTTTGTTTGCGTCGCGCTCACTTCCATATATTTTTCCAGCTTTTTTAGCCATAGATCCCAAAAGATCTTGTGACATTTTGTGGGCCGATCTTAATGACAATGCCCATTCTTTCAAACCAATTTCATCCTATAAAAAAGAATTTTTTTTAGTAATATGAGGAATATATTTTAAATAAAATAAATACTTACCGAATTTGTCAAAATTATTCTGCCATCACGACTCCCATCATTCACTCGAATTTGAATGCATTGTTCATTTTTATACTGAACAAATTCAGATGAAACATCTTCAACTTGGTCCAAAAATATAAGTTCTGGTTTGTTATTTCCACTCTCTGAATAAAGCTCCAAACTTTAATAAACAATATATAAATACAATTTAGTACAAATTTATGATATAATTTTTTTTATTTATATATGTATTTAAGGTACCTTAGCCTAAAAACTGTGGAAGATTTTAGCGTTGTTGATTTTTTTAAGATAGGGGCGCTGGCGGTTTTCTAGAAGGCATGGTCAGGGGTTTAATGTCGCAATCTTTGTTGACTAGCAATAAAATTGGGTGAGTTCATTGAGCCGGTGCATATACATTTAGGCGAATATGGACAAAATCAATATACTTTTTAATCTGAATCTGTGGCAATCATGATATCATTATATGACCAAATGCTAACTATATAATTGATTCGATTAAACCGTTACTCATATGCGAAAAATTAGCGAAATAGCAAAACATCCTCAATAACTTAGGTATTAAAACAACCAATATTTAATCTTATTAAACCTGAAAAAGAGTGTTATATATGGAAAAATGTCTTTAAATATAGGTTTATTTAAAAAAACGTAACGTACCGGTTTGGATATAATTTAGCATATTTTGTTTGCCATAATGATGCAAATGATCCTCCTAATTTCTTGATGTACCCATGTAATATGCAATCCGATTCTTTTTCATCAGCATCAAAGTGTTGCTTTTGCTTCGCTTTCTTTTTTTGCTCAATTTTATCCGTTTCTGAGTTAATTGTTTCAAATACAGTTTCAGAGACTTCCTGTTGCCACCTAAATTAAAAGATAATTATTGGAAATTATAAACCATGGTTGATATTTTACATTTTTCATTTAGTTAAAATATTTATCAACTTAAATATTGCTTACCTTTCGGAAATGGTTAATGAGAAATGCTTATAGAGATCCTGATCACTGTCATTTAACTTAATGCCTTTCGTATCTTCCTCGTCAAATGACCCAATATCGAAGGCATCGGCGGCGTTAACTTCGCCTCGAGGTGGAACTAACGGTGGTGTGTACTTTTGAATATAAACTTGGTGCCAATCAATTCCGGAAAAGAAATTATGCATTTTGACTTCGTCAGCTCTAAAAATTAAATGAGAATTGGATTATAAATAATGCATTTAACAAGACATTTTACGCTTACCCATTCCCCATACAACCCAGACGCTTAGGTACATCCCTCTGAAGAAGCATTTCCAATAAATTCCTTAACTCCGCTGAAAACGAATCCGGAAGTTCAACATTCTGGGAGATAACAAAAAAAATGTTTGAATATGTTAAGAAAATACTAGTAATCAGCGTTGCCTGAAACAAATTACTAATGGTTTAACGGTAATTTAATTTTTTTAAATCTTGTTGAAAGTAAGTCAGTTTTTAAATTTCTTACCATAGTCAACGTCATTCTGTCGATCTCATGTTTATCTTTTGTTTTATGCTGTCGGAATGGAGAATGCCCCTTAAGTAGCTTATATAGCATGCAGCCAAAACTAAACCAGTCTGCGCAAGAGTCATATGATGTTCCCTTCGATAATACTTCTGGTGCCATATATCCGTGGGTTCCCACTGAAGCGTGAGGTTTTTTTCTTGAATAATCACAGGCTAAACCTAAGTCAGATATTCGAATGTGGCCATTTTCATCCAGCAAAATGTTAGCAGGTTTTAAGTCGCGATAGACAATGCAGCGTTTATGCATATGTTCCAATCCTAGGATAACCTATAAAATGGATAATTATTAAATTGTCTACACCTTAGATTAACATTACCTCGGCCGCATAAAATTTCATTTCATCTTCGCTAAAAACTCCATGTTGGGAGAGATGGTAGTGTAAGTCACCACCATTCATTAAATCTAATATAAAACATAATTTATCTGTGGTATGAAACGCATACGTCATGCACACGATGAAAGGACAATCAATCTAAATACAGATAATTTTATGTAAATTATACATATTATGTAGGTAATCATTTTCATAACTTACTCCAGTGCTAACTGCTTGTAACATATTGCGTTCATTTAATGCTAGCATTTCACCTTGCTTCATTTTAATTCGCTTCTTATCTAAACATTTCATTGCGTACATTTTTCCAGTATCGGCCTTTCGACAACCGTAGACTTCTCCAAAGCCTCCGCGCCCAATAATTCTGTGCACGCTAAAATCATTCATTGATAACTGAAAATATTCGAACAGGTATTATATATTTGGATCAACTTTTGTTATTGCAGCTATATACTTGAATATTTAGCTCCAGGTTTTTCCATTGGCAAAATCTCGTAAACTTGTCACTGTAAAAAAAATTGTAAATACGTACAGTTAGTCAGACAGCAAATATTGAATTAAATGTGAAATGTGAGACTGCAGTGTAAGATGTGAATAGGGTTCACAGCATTTCATAGACAAGTCCTCACGATTAGATCAATGTTACTTATTTTTATACATTAATAGTAAAAACTTCAAATGTATAATATTACTACAAGTGCACAGAAGTTTCCATAAAAGTTGAAATTCAATTTTAGCATAACTTTGCCAAAACTTACCTTTCCAAAAATTTTTTGAACGGCCTGCCTTTAAGTTGGCCAAAAATTTCCTCCATGTAAGGCTATGAAAAATTAATATAAATAAATATTCCTCAATTAAAAGTTTAAACATTTGTGAGGCTTTAAACAAAGAGAATTAAAGGTGTTGATATTATCATAATATTATTAATCGGAGGGAAACATTTTCAAATAGAATGGGCCTAATGAGGTTAGTGAAACAGTAACTTAATAGGACTAGGGAATAAAAATAGGGCGAAAAAAATCAACTATTTAACAGTATAAACTGGATTGCATATTAAAAAAAATTTTGGTTTTTAAAACTTACTTCAAATAAATTCACAGGAACTTCATTTTTTAATAAATATTTTTGGACATTAGCGACGGCATCTTTAGAGTATTCCTATAAAAAACAAATTGTATTTGGCTATCAGTTAAAAGGTCAAAGTACTTACATAGGTATGTGACAGCATTTCTTCCATTATAAAATTGTCGTAAATTTCTCTAGCCAATTTCTTTCGTTCTTCGAAACACTCAGTTTTTTCAAAGTTCTTTATCTATTAAACAAATGTAATATATTAAGAATATAATAATTTATAAGAAAATGCAAATATACAGCTAGACAATATTACCTGCTCATAGAACTTTAGCTGCTGTATAGGTTCTTCAGAATCATTCTCACAGAAGTCTTTAAACAGCAAGTAACCTAAGAAGAGTAATGAATTAGTTTTAAGCAGGTTGCGATCTTAAAACGTGATACGTACCTATATTTTGATTAAAAATGTTCTGAAAGTTAAGTTCATTTTCCTTCTCAAGGTACTTGTACATAACGCTTCTTACACTGTAAAATAAAATATACGTTTATTTAAATGAATATAACCTTCCTACTTGCGGGTGGTGGTATAAATCTATATATATACGCATTATAATTTATAAATATATGCGTAATGTGTAACCCCTTATGTATGTTCTGCAACTTGCACTCATCGTTTCAAGCAACAATGAGACGCAAATGTATATTTTTAAATTATAGATCCCTCCTTTCCCTTAGGATGGACCAGTCCCTATGTTTTTGGAGAACCCTATCCTAAAGGTACAAGAGCACAGTAAATCTAGCTAAACTAACTGATTGCTTAGTCTATTTTCGCCCCCGTAACGTGAAAGTTTTCAAAGCTACCGATAAATTGGCGGTACAGGTTGAGTTGAATCACTTTTGACTAACGCGCTGAAACCCATGCATGGTATCCGTGCCTGCTCACATAAACATGAAATCTGAACGCGACTAGGTCTCAAGCTTTTGTAGTTTCCCCGATCGTAGGTTCAAACAGCTAGACAGACAAGGCTAAAATAACTCAGTAAGTCTTCTGCGATTTGGGGTCGGAGATGCTTTCTCTTGGGGTGCGCCCACTGGGGGCGTGGTAAACCGATATCGTAAAGCCATATAATCCCCAATCTAAGGCTAGAATCCCTAAACTTGGTATCAAGCAGTAAGAAATGTAAGAAATTAAAGGCTCCGGGTATCCTAATCGGAAACGTCCAACATATAATTGAGCGTATATTTGTAACAAGATGAAAAATGCATTTATATATATGTAGATTTTATAATTTCAATAGCTGTGTATTATTATAACCAATTTATTTGTAACTACTCTCTTTAATAAAATGTACTATTTCAACATTATTTGTTTACATAGTTTAGTACTTATATTTTACAAAATTAATATGACTAGAAATAAATATATAAAATGTAGGCGTAAATAATAATAAATACATCCATGTTTATTTAGCTCATTTTGAGAACAGTTCGCTATCGCATCCACAGTCCAGCCGTTGAACGCCCATTCAAGCAATGACCATTGAGGTTAGAATAATAAATGCATCCTTAACAGATACACATATTGATATGAAATTCATTCATTTTTCTCATGCACTCGTGTTATAATAGCCTGTCGCATTAATGCGACCACTAAAAAATTAAAATTGGAAAAAACATAAATTTAGAAAATAAGCAACACAAAACGCAAGCCTCAATATTCTAAAAAATAAAAATGTTTTTTTTTCTATGGCTATAAGCAGATAATTATCAGTATCCTCTCTATACATATATATGTGTTTAGCTCTTAGATTAAGAAGTCTCAAAGACATATCCGCGAGTAAAGCCATCACCTATGAAATGAGAAGCGTATTGACTAATATGTAATCCTGACCCGAATTTGTTGAGCATAGCCGTAGTTATAAAAAGTGAACATCACACATCTTAGCAAAATCTGCAGTGAACTGAAATTTGTTTAATTTTTCTAGATTTATGTACGTATTCCCAACAGAATTCTAATAGGTAGTATTTGCTTTTTTTTATTAGATATACAAATTAAATGTAATTTAGAATCGTGAATGATATAGAATGCATTGGCTGATTGATTGCATACTAATTTTATAAAATATTCGGAGTTTTTATACTCATCTGGCTGCTTTCTTGACGTTATTGAAACTGAGTCTTGACAATTCCTTAGAAAAACGTAACTCCATTAATTTTAAAGCTAGATGCATACGAAAAATTATTGATGAGTACCTCCAAAGATCACGCGTAAAAGCCCACTGGGGACGTGACAACCCGATTGAATATATATATTGTGGGCTGTGCAAATTGATCAAGTCCCTTGCGGAAATCTTTAAATTTCTTCATATATTCTGTTACTATATCCCCTCACTGTTGAATTTGATACTCTTTGCACGGGAAAAAGGTCAAAGAAATTATGGTCCATTGAAGATAAGAGGCTTTGCTGAGCGTTTATTTTGTCAGAAATTCAGCTTTTATTACTATTACTGTCAATATCTCAGTAAAAAAACATAAGTATCAAACAAAAAAATCGGATATTGCCGCGATCTTTATTTATGCAAAGATCTTGCCCACACACAACCTATATACATTTATATATGTGTTTATATTCTTATATATTTACAGAGCGCGTTTTCGTTTTTAAATTTTAAAAATCAAGCAGGCTTGAAGCACTTTGTTAATCGGCGTTAAGCATTATAGTAGTCGTATTGTCTTTGGTCCTGGGTATCTACTAGTCGGTTGCTTCCGACTCAAGTCTACTTATTTGTTATAATTCGGAATTATTCCTAGAAATATTACGGTCTGATTAAACTCGGAGCTCGGAGCTCCCGACTGCAGCACTCTTGCTTAGAACATTTTTATATATACCCACACACATATTTGCACATGTGTGTGTACATAAAGATACAGAACACATTCGCTCACATTTTCATCTATGGCCATCGATATTTTGCCAATTGGTAAATTGTGAAACCAAAAATGTACAAATTTTTAAGGCATTCTTATGTTTCTGTATAGAAATAAAATTATATATATGTACATACATATGTATAAATACGTATTTTTTATAGTAATTTATACATGTATTAATTTATTCTTGACCATGTCTTAAAAAAAGTGCAATGTTCTTGTTTTAAGCCTTAGTAAGCTTAATAAATGCATGTATGTATATATTTACTGGTCAATTTGTGCTTGCTTTCACGTATACATACATATGTATGTATATACATCTCTATATATATATCGACATAGGCAATTCTTTGAATAAATTTAATTTGTGGGTACCTGGGATCTGGTAAAATTAACTTTTTACTAGCTCTTGCAGCTGGTGTACACTTTGACTTTTCCATAGCCATCAAATAGCTAACATCCGCTAAAACCGCCTCCAAATCTGCCATTTTTTAGTTTTACTTTGTACAATATGTGTAATGTTTACGATTTTACACCCTCTGCTTCCACAAAGTGGGATATTAATGGCACAAATTTATTGTTATTTAGAATTCCAAGCACAAAGGAATTTAGAATGATGAGTGCTTTACGAATAACAATAATAAGCAATGTTATATTTATCCGTTTATGTATGAATTTAATAATATATATTGTTTTGAACACTATACTGCAAATGCCGTTTACTCATGCGTATTAACTAAAGGTATTTTTTCTTGTTTGTGACCTATCATAGGTATTTAAAATATCTATCTTCAGTTTTGTCATTTCAACAAATAACAGATACATATGCGACATCACGATAAAAATGAAACTGTTTCCACCTGTTCTTGACTAAGTTATCGGTAGTTTTCAAGAAAATCTGTATACATCTGTATGTATTTGTATGATTTTTTTTTAAGTTATACATATTGCGATTAAATGCTTAATTTTTATGATTTTTTGGTAACGTCCTCAAGTAGCGGAATAGGCGATCTTGTTATCGTCGGTAAAAATAAAATAATATAAAAAATCAATTAAATTAATTCACAACTACAGACACATGAGTAAAACATAGTTCATAGGCCGGAACTAGATTTTTGTCTTGCGTTTCCTTATGTATTTAACTAATTACTTTAAACACACATAAATGTAAAAATTTTAAGTAGATAATTCTCCATTAAATAAAAAAATGTCCATGTATGTAAAGTCGTTGAATGTGCTCAAATATGGGGTTAAAAATTTAGTTAAAAATTTTACAGTCCTACAAAAATATCAACATTTAAAGATAATTTCCCTCCAACCCCGGTATACAAACTAAATCCTATTGAATTAACTAATTTTCCTTAAAACAATCTATTAAAATCGTCGGTTACGAGTCGCACTCCCCCACAAACCATGAAATTCTATTTTTCGCATAGTTTTAAAATTTAGATCAACAAATTTGGTAGGTCACTTGGTCACATTGGTAGAAAAAAAGTTCCGGCCGGGCTTGTTTGTTTCTACAATCAATTACAACACAAATTAAACGGTTGTCAATTTTAAAATTTTCTTTAAAACTGTGCCAATACTTTTTAAAATAAGGTAAACATTATTTAAAACATGTACCTATACATTGGTGTTGACGCATATCTTAACGCAAAGTAAATATGTGAATTCGTCCCCGGAACCAAGTTCCAAAAATCGACGTTAAGTGACCGGTGCTAACTTGACGTATACGGCGAAATAAGTGAATAAGTTTAAAAGTGTCATACCTAGTAAACTAATAAAAGTTGTACGTTTGTATATATGAAGTTACATATGAAACCCAGAAATGGACCGGAATAAATCAAATACCTCTAATAGGGGTCAGAAAAAAGTGTTATTAGGTGCTGAACTATTTGCTCTGGGTACCAAAAGTTGTCGCGATGATCCCAAGGCAAAAGTATTACCAATTAAAGTGATAGCTGGATCTAGCGCTAGTTCTTCTGAAAGAAAAAGAGATGCTTCATCAAGCATTGGCAGTCATCCCAGTAAAAGATTTCGAGTCAGCCTCAAGGATGGATGCTCTGACATTGCAACAACGGCAGGAGCTGTACAATACGACGTATGGGAACAATTGGCTGAAGACTGTGATTTATCTAATATTATAGAAAGCATATACACCGCAATCGAGCAAAACGACAATGAAGTAGTTGTACGAATTATTTGTGGAGCTATAAGGCACGCAACAACAACGTCTCTTGCTTCCAGAGCTAAGGTAGACAGCATTGCATATTTGACATTGCTGTACATTGCAAAAGTGCATCCACATTTCTTTAACAGTGATGTTGTTGCGTATGCACTCTTATCCTTTCTGCGCCGGGAGACTAATGTTAAAATGCGTTATAATATAAACCTTCACATCCTTTTTACAAACCTGCTTACTCGAGGATTTTCGGATATATCAGAATGGCCCGAGGTATTGCTGCGGACGTACATTGATGATGCCGTCAATGAACGTTTTTGGGCAGACAATGATTATTGCGCTCCGTTTGTTAAAAATATCTGTGCAGCTTTTAAGACACGAGTTCCGCATTTGTGCCTTCTTCGCTGGGATGCGAACACAACTGTTGCATCAGGTCAAACGCATAGAGAGAATTTTACTGTGGATGATGACTCCGGTGACAATTCGACCCAAAGCTTGGATGTTAGTCCTTATTTGAACTCGGAGGCAGATCAAACAGCGGATGCAATTTGTTCGATAAAGCGCAGATTTTCGGACAGTGTTGTGCAAAAGCTAGTCAGCGAGGCTATTCGAGATCAACTAAATAAACGGCAACAACAGGATAATTACACAAGAAACTTTCTCAAATTTCTCTGTACCTGCTCTGGAATTGGTGAAGTTCGCTGCCTAAGTATCTCTCGGCTAGAACTATGGATACATAACGGAAAACTAGTTAAATTTGCCCAACAATTATTGTCATATATCTGCTTCAACATCAAAGGAAAAAACAATCAAGACAACGAAGTCCTTCAAGTTTTAGTCAAAATGCGTTTAAAAACGAAACCACTTATCAATCATTACATGTCGTGTCTTAAAGAAATGATACACTTGCAGCCAGAAATACTAAGTGCTATAATGAAACTAGTTGTGCAAAATGAGCTCTCCAATACAAGAAATCCGAATAACATGGGCATGCTTGGTAAGTAAATATACTTCCATTTTGTGCGGACTACTATTTGATTATACTCCTTCACGAAGTGAAAACAGATCAGGTTTGTTTCAAAAGATCGATAACTCGTCGTTTTCTTATTACCGATTTTTGACCCGCTTATTTGAGCATAACTCCTAAACTAGTTCATTACATTAACTATCTATAGATACGTGCGAATTTGCCTTATGTCTTCATCACAGTTTGTTCAGCTAATCTTAATATTAACGTATTTATGATAACATTGATAATATTTACCCATTTCTAACTGTTTTTAAAATTTATTTCAGCTACAATGTTTCAAACATCTCCGGAACAATCTGCCGTAAATTTAGCTGAAATATACCAGGAATTTCTACTACAACGAGATGATTGTTTGAGGACCTTGCGTGTTTTTTTAAGAGAACTTGTTCGAATGTTACGCTTTGATGTAAATCTTGTAAAGTTTTGCAAAACTTTTCTTAGTGAAAGAGAAGAGCTGAATGCACAAATTGAACATTTTGATTTCAAAGAGCGAATATTTCATTCAATGGTTGACATTGTTTGCCTCTGTATGTTTCTGTCAGCTACACCACAAGCTCGTGAAGGAATTTTATCACTGAAAACTAATCGTGATGTAAAGAACAATCAGCCTCTCATTAGACTGTACAACCAAATGTCACAAATACAACTGGACTCAGTTTCTTGGATGTATGAAACAGTTCCTACCCTTTTTAAAATTCAAGGAATAGAATACCATCAGGCTCTGCACAAGCTGCTTTTACTTGACAACCCGGAACAGTACTCCCGATGTGACCAGTGGCCATCAGAGCCGGAAAGAGGAGCAATTTTAAAAATAATATCAGAAACTCCTATTCACGAAGAGACATTATTGAGAATTATATTGATAGGCATAACAAAAGATATTCCATTCTCTATAGCAAACACATTTGACATGTTGCTGCTAGTGATAAAACGGGTTTCAGGAATGAAAGCAACCGATTTTCCAGCTGTTCAAGCAAATAAATTTGATATAATCGACTTTTTGTTTAGTATGTCGGAATATCATCACCCAGAGAACATTAGGTTACCAGCGGACTATGAACCACCAAAACTAGCTATCATTGCGTTTTATTGGAAAGCATGGCTCATTTTATTAATGATATCCGCTCACAATCCCTCAACTTTTGGGGCCTTTTGCTGGGATCACTATCCAACAATGAAAATGCTAATGGAAATTTGTATAACTAATCAATTTAACAGTTGTATATCTCACAAGGATGAATTGCAGGTATGTGTTGATTTAATTTAAAAATAATCCCTATTTTTATATATTTCTGCATCGCTTGCTTGCAGATAACAACTGTTGAGAGAGACCATATTCTTCAATTTGAAACCTATTTAGCAGCGCAAACATCTCCACATGCAGTAATAACTGAGGAAAATGCAATTTTAACTACACAACTAATGTTGATGGACCCCATGGGAACTCCCCGCAGAGTACCAAATTTAGTTTTAGAACAACTTAAGTTTCTTAATCAAACCTACAAGTTAGGGCATATGTTTTGTCGTTGTCGAAAACCAGACTTGCTTCTAGATATTATACAGAGGCAAGGTACAACGCAATCTATGCCTTGGTTATCTGACTTAGTCCAAAATAGCGAGGGCGATTTTAGTCATCTACCTGTACAGTGTCTTTGTGAATTTTTGTTATTTAATGCTCACAACATTAACGAAGAGAATAGCCGCGATGCAGAATTGGTGAATTTTATAAGAAATCTAATAATGGATTCCAATTATAACAATCACGTCGTTTGCGAGGTATTAGATTATATTTTCCGACGTTTATCCTCAACAGTAAAACAGTCGAGAGTTGCGGCTTTAGCTGGCTTAAAAATCATATTTAAAAACTCTCCCAAATATGAAAACGAGTGGTTATTAAAATCAATTCAGAATATTCCACATTTCTTGGAAGCCAAAATGTATATAATACCACAGCTGCGGGCTGCATGTCAAGTTGAAAATTGCCCGGAACTTATAATGGCATACATACAATTTATTACGGCGCATACCCTTAACGATCCTGTTAACGAAATGTTGGATCATGTCATTGATATGGCACAATTGATTGTTGAGCGGAATACAATGTTCCAACATATCATAATTTCTCAAGAAGATTACAATCTTCAACCAGACGAAAATCGAATTCAGACATTAAAATGTCTGTTTGTTATGTTTAACAATTACATTATCAAATTGAGAGAATTTCACGAACCATACGAATGGACAGAGTATCCTGATTTATTAATGGTTCAATTCGAGGACGGCGTGCAACTTCCATTACATATAAACATTATTCATGCATTTATTATTCTTCTAACATATTCAAACAGCAACATGTCCGAATCTATCCCAATCCTGGATTACTGGTTTCCCCCAGGACGACCCGCACCGGTAGCTTTTTTACCTTCCATGCCCCAAGAGCAAATTCAACTTTTACCCGATTGGCTAAAACTTAAGATGATTCGTTCATCTGTAGATCGCTTAATAGAAGCTGCTTTAAATGATCTTACACCTGATCAAATTGTTTTATTTGTACAAAACTTTGGAACGCCGGTAAATTCAATGTCTAAATTGTTAGCAATGCTTGATACTGCTGTACTTGAGCAGTTTGACTCAGTAAAAAATGCTATTCTTAATAAAGCATATTTAGCACAGCTTATAGAAATACAACAAGCGCGAGGCGCTAAAAATGGCCATTACACCGTTCAAGCACTAGACTTGCATTCACATTCCCAAACCGTTCCTGATCTTCCGAAAATCAGAGCGCAAAATCAGGAAAATCTCCAAATAAGCCATTACGATCCAGGCTCTGTTTATAAATCAAATAATAGTTATCCAGCAAAGGAGATGGTTACAATTCTTCTGAAAAGTCCAAGTCAGGAAATTATTCCTCCTAAAGACTATCGAATATTGATTCATAACCTATTAGATCTTGTTGTTTGTCCTGCACAAAATTACAGTGAACTCCTAACGTCCATTTCTGAAGTTATGGATAGTTTTTCATTCGATCATACACGTTTTGAAAAGCATAGTAATTGTATAAGCGTGAGCCGAAGTGCCTCCACTTTACTAAGAGCATATTTTAGCTGTAAGCTGCCCAACGAAGCCTATCATGTTATGGAAAATAAGCTTAAGCAAAGTGTTAGAGTTTCACAACAGTTATTTTCAAATTCAAAGCAATTTTTTAGAACTGAATTATTTCATAGCAGTTTGTTGTTCATGTTGAACAGTTCATTTCAAATATATTTTATAAAATTAAAATCGCAAAGTGCTTTATTTGAAACAAATAAAGTTGTCCGAAAAATAATTGAAGGCTTTAAAAATCTTAGCAACAGTACAAAATATTGCGAAGAAGAAAATTATAAAATTTTCCATAATGGGCTATTTATAGATTGGCTAGCGGAAGCAGATCCTGAAATAGTATACACAAAACTTTTAAAAGAAAGCTTTCTGTTTTCCAAGTCTTGCAGTGAGTTTAGATTTTTCCTTTTGTCATTGATTAATCATCAAACAAATTGGAACACAATTGAAGGAGTTGCAGAATGTTTATTTCATGAATATAAACTTGATTACGATTTTTGTACCGTTCTCAATTATTTTGAAGCTCTGACCACCAATCCAAATCTTTGGAAAGGTAGGGATAAATATATGTCGAAAAATGTACAGCCAAATTCTTTTTTTAAGTTAGAGCCTTCTGAGCTAGAGCCGTTCGTACACTTCATTTTATACGAAGGAATTGCAGAGGCTAAAACAGATCTCAATAATAACTACGACTTTAAACTATGCTCAAGAATGAATCTTTTGTTTAAACTTACCGAAAAAAACAATAGTTTACTGGTTAAAGTTGTAGAGTATGTGGAAAAAAGTCTTATTTCGGAATCATTAAAAACAAAAATCTTACAACAGCTTTATATCATGTATCCACGCATAAAGTTTGTTAAATTTCGTAAAGCTGGTGTTCAAAACCACAAACTACAAAGTTTAAAGGGGTGTCAAGCTGATAAAATATCAAACAATTTAATAACGTGCTTGGGAAGTCTTGTTGCTAAAAAGGATTTTGAAACGTTATCTACCGATACAGAACTCTTATTACGAAAGTTGGCTGCATCACATCCATTATTATTTCTGCGTCATTTGGGCGTATTATCATCAGTTATGCAAGGAAGGGGACAAAATAGCATGAAAGCTTTGCGAGAAGAACATCATTTTCATCGATTTGTACAGATACTAAGGACTTTGGAATTATTACAGCCAACTATATTTGAAGATGCTTATAAAAATGAAATTCAAACAACTCTTTCTTGTTACTTCACTTTTTTTAAACATCATAGCTCCGTTAAAGAGGCATGTCAGATGCTTGTCAAATTTGTGCAGGTATTGCAATCATATATAAACTTCAATCCCTCTAGTGCTTTATTGTTTATTGAGCAATATGTCGGGATTTTGACCGAATTAGCCGTCAAGTATACTTCAATCGCAAAGCTACAAGTTCTCGTACAAGCTGTTGCTTTGCTTCAGCATAAATCGAATGCATCCTCAGAGCTTGATGACGAAGAAGTGAAATTGGAATATGAACTAGATGGAAATTCGGAATCAAAGGCGATCAATAAAACTGTTGTAAATGACATTGAGTCCATCGATGGAAATGCGAATGTTCAAGATGTATGCAGAGGTTCTTTTTCAGTTTTAACCCTCGGTTCTTACTGCAAATCAAACTATCCTGACATTTCTCCTCATATTCTGGATTTAATTAAGATAATTAAGCAGTCTAATATTGAGGATGTAATTTTAGGACCGCTACAGGAGATGGAATGCTTGACATCAAAACGATTTGTATTTATAAATGAGTTATTTGAGCGACTATTGGAATTAATATTTTCACCTAGCGCACAGATAAGGTCCATTGCCTTTATTATATTAATTCGACATTTAAAACATAACCCTGGAAACTCTGATATAAATCAATGTACTTTAAACGCATATATTCAATGTTTGAGAGATGAAAATTCGTCCGTAACAGCAACTGCCATTGATAATCTTCTTGAAATATGCATATTGTTACAAGAACACGCTATTGAAATTCTGTGTATCGCATTTTCGCTTGGTATTAAATCTTGTCTAAACACAAACAATCAAATACGCAAAGTCATGCAAACATTAGTAGTACAGCAGGGATATTAAGTTTAAACGTCCCTAAAAATATATTTTTTTAGTAACATAGTAGTAATAAGTATTGTTTAGTATATATTATTTAGATAGTTATTTTTTCAAGGAATTCAATAAATGTTAAAACTTAATAAAAACAAAAAATTATGTAAATAAAATTTAACGTTTGTTTTCTTCTAATTTATGAAAGAGTACAGAACTATATAGAACAAATGGTTCGTTGACTAGATGATTTCTACATTTCAGTTTAAAAATAAAATTTTTGGTCCAAATTCATGTACAAAATTTTCGATATAAGCCCTAGTGTTCCTATTTAAGGATGGATCTCAACTTTCCCCAGTCGTAACTTTGCCAAAACTCAACCGATTTTCATAAGGATGGTCTTTTTGTTCAAGGTTCGTTGTCTAAATGAACTCTACATTTCAGCCTAAAAATAAAATTTTTGGTCCAAATTCATGTAAAAAATTTTCGAATATAAGCCCTAGTGTTCCCATTTAAGGATGGATCTCGACTTTCCCCAGTCGTAACTTTGCCAAAACTCAACCTATTTTGATGAGGGTGGTCTTTTTGTTCCTGGTTTGTTGTCTAGATGAATTCTACATTTCAGTCCAAAAATAAAATTTTTGGTCCAAATTCATGTAAAAAATTTTCGAATATAAGCCCTAGTGTTCCCATATAAGGATGGATCTCAACTTTCCCCAGTCGTAACTTTGCCAAAACTCAACCGATTTTGATGAGGGTGGTCTTTTTGTTTATGGTTCGTTGTCTAGATGAATTCTACATTTCAATTTAAAAATAAAATTTTTGGTCCAAATTCATGTAAAAAATTTTCGAATATAAGCCCTAGTGTTCCCATATAAGGATGGATCT
>SCDY01002252.1:0-30110 GCA_004143825.1 Drosophila micromelanica | reverse complement strand
TAACTTTGTCAAATCTCAACCGATTTTGATGAGGTTGGTCTTTTTGTTCATGGTTCGGTGTCTAGATGAATTCTACGTTTCAGTTAAAAAATAAAATAATAAAATAAAATAAAAATATATACACTAGTATTTCCATATAAGGATAAATCTCAACTTTACCCAGTCGTAACTTTGGAAAAACTTAACCGATTTTCATAAGGATATTTTACGTTATATGTCAGTAGTAGCTCTAAAAACGAAGAGATCTTATTTAAAGTGCGTTAAGGAGCTAGCCTTCTAAAATTACAGGGTATTTTTTAGTTTTTTTTTTAACAAGTATTGAATTTTTTGTGTACTTGATGAGTAACTTTAAAAATAGAATGTTATTACTTAAGAAGTACAGCTACATTCATTTGGCTCAACTCGAGCATACCCCTAACATAAACTGTTTACAGGGTATAATTGTAGCATACATTTTTTTGGGAAACTGCCCCTTTGTGGCAATTCGACTAAAACATTTTAATGTAACATGTGAATTTTTGTTATTGACTACGCGCAGCTGTTGTTGTAGCGAAAAAGCTGCTGCCGTTGCACATGTTGCTGTTGTATTCAGTTGTTGTTCCTGGTTGCTGCTTGTTGCTGTTGTTGCAGCTTCTTTGCGGTTGCTTTGCGCACAAAAGTATGCAATTAAACTGCAAGCCGCAAAAAGTGAAAAGCATTTCAATTAATGCTGCAGACGTTGTTGCTGCTGTTGCTGTTGCTGCTGTTGCTTCGTTAATGAGCAGCAACTTTAAAAGTCACAACGGCAACTGTAGACAAAAGCGCACGTCACGTTGAGTTGTGTTGAGTTTGTGCCATAAAACTGAATTATTGAAAAGCACACGTTTCACTTTTGTTTGTGTTGTTGTGCAGCAGCAGCTCAAAGAAATGGAGTCAACAGCAACAGCAACAACTGCAGCAACAGCAACAATGGCAAAAGTTTGCATGCCTCGCAACAACTCGAGGCAACGGCGTCATTTACAAGGAAACTCATAAAACTTTCTGCCGCTGGCGTGCACCAACACTTCAGGGCACAAAGCAGCAACAACAGCAACAGCAGCAACAGCAACAACAACAGCAGCAACAGCAACTGAGCTCAAATGTTAATTGCAGTTTTTGAGCAGACGCAAGACATAATTAGAGCTGCTTATTGTCTAATGTATCAGGGCATTTAGCAACCGAATATGTTGCCGCCCCCAACTCTGCGCTGCGTTGCATGCAACAGCAACAGCAGCAACATCAGCAGCCAACAGCACCAAGTTCAACAACACGCCCTCGAAATGTGAATGACCTCGAATGTCACGTTGCTGAGGGCCAGCCTAAAGTGGGTGTGGCAGTGCGTCACTGGCCAAGATTATGGCAGCCAAGCCGGGCTGGCGAAACAAAAAGCGAGCAGCAATGGCAAAGCCAAGTAAACAAGCAGCAACCTTTTGTGGCAAGCTGGCTGCATTGGCCAAGGCAGCGACAACATGCAGCGCATAATCAGCCTCATCATCAGCAACAAGCAGCAGCAAGAAGAAAGGCCTAGACTGTCACAGTCAGAGACCAGCAGCAGCAGCAGCAACAACAGCAACAACAACAACAACATCAGCAACCCGCAGCCTTTTGGCTTTGCTAAAGTGAAAGAAACAAAGCGCCTGCGGCTGCCAGGAGCCCATTGCCTGGGCCTGTCGTTGATCTTTTCCTGATAGCTTTGGCTTGTTTTTGTGAGTTGCGCAAGATAAAACAAGTAAGCACATTGTCACCGACTGCGCAATACTCTTTCACAGGTTAACGCACTCGAAAACTACCTAAATTATTATTGTTAGTTTGGAAAAATAATGACTTTAGTAATTTAAAATAGAGATGCATATCGATACGATGTTATCGATATTATATCGATACTGGGATGCGAAAGTCAAAAATGTTATAATATTTAATTCGATTATGTGGAATGCATCAGAAAATATTCTCATCTCTTAAAGAACTTTCCGTCAATTTGATTTTTAAAGAATTGAACTGATAAATATCGGGTTTAATCGATATTCAATGCAATTAGCGATTTTTATATTTACCTTTTCTTTCGATATGTTATTCAATGTGAAATTTTCTACGATTTTGGTATCAGGAGAAATTAACAAACAAAATTTAAGGATGTATAAATAACCTACTTGTATTGCTCAATTTAAAAAAAAAAAAATTGTATCGATCTTTAGATAGGTATTTCGATAACTTGTTTGAAATATGTATGCATGCTATCAATCTGAGAGAAAATAATAGATTTTATCTGACGCGGATTTATTCAAATATAAACTCCTAATTTCAAGTCAAAATGTAGTTTTGTCTACACGAACCCAATATACTCTTTTCCACTCGCATCAAGTAAAAAAAAAAAGAAAGAGAGGAAGATGGAAAATTGCATCAGGGCCTGCACGGCTTGTTAGCCGAGTGGACAAAGTGGCTGTGGCAGTGTTGTAGAAGTGTTGCAGGCGACAGCGCACAAAAGACAAGCCAAAGAAGCGACACGAGCAGAAGCAACAACCAACAACAACAACAACAACACAAATGGCTAGTTCTTGCAACAGTAAGAACACAAAAAACTGGCAACGCAGCTTAATTATTTTTAGCCAGGCCTCGAATAAAACACAAAATGCAACGTTGCATGCAGCAAAAGGCGCCTTCCAAAAAATTTTTTTTATAAAATGTATACATATTTATTATATATTTATAGCTATCTATAGATCTACATCCTTTTAAGCTGGAATAAATATCAATATATTTACTATATTTTACTTTAACTAACTATGCAGTGCAATCAGATTTTTGACAATTTTGCCGTGCAGACAAATTGACCGTCACACTGGGCGTATACGTAATTTATTCACCGTTCAAACTTTCAAAGTTTTTTGTATATAGAGCAAAGTATCTAATTTATAACATTTATCTATAAAATATAAATACAATGTTAAAGACTTTTGCTTATATTTTTAACAATATTATTTTATATTTTATAAATTTTAACAATAATCAAGTAATGTAAATGCGAAAATTGTTTATTTTTTAATAAAATATAAATCTAAGGCAGCATTGCAAATAAAGCTTAGTATTGATAGCGCTTAGTATTAAATATAGCATTAGTATATATAGAATAAAATCAATACTAAGCTTTATTAGGGCTTAAAATAGAATTTTTATAATACTCAAGCTAATAGCTCTGATATATAATAGAAAACAGTTACATTTTAATATACACATACATTTTTAGTATACATTTAAAATTAAAAAAAATAAGAACAGCTACAAAAAATTATATATTTATTTGTGTATATATGTATGTGTGGGGATTGTGATTGCATAAAATGTTGTTGCTGCTGGCAACAATTGCGCTTCGCATTTGGTTTGTCAAAGGGCTGCTGCAATTGGTACTCACCTCGTATGATGTACAGGATCAGGACAGCCTTAAAAAGGCTGTGTAAATCCATTTTTTATGAGCACTAATGCTTTCCATTACATTTTTTATGTGTGTATTTTAAACGCCGAATTTCGCTGGTGTTTCCGTTGATTTATTTTTCTTATCCCCTTTTTTTTTGTGCGCGTTTTATTTTTGTTTGTTTTGTTTTTGTTCCTTTTGCTGTATTTATTTGTTTATTTTACGCTTTCGATGCGTTCGCTTATTTAATTTCGCTTCCACTTTGTTTTTTGTTTTTTGCTTTGGGCACACATGAACAGATTTGCGCTGTGATTGGAGCTTTTTAATGGTTCTGTTGTTGTTTTTGTGTTTTTGTTTATTTATGTTTTACGCGCTTCGAAATTCATTAAAATGTTTTAATGCGGCCGAAGGCAATGCTATAATTCTTTTAGAAAATCCAGAATGCGATTTTGCTTGAATACAAAATACGTACAAAATAAGTTTCGCGAACTTTGACCCCACAACAGTTTTGTGTGCAGAAAATTGTGAAGCTCATGCAAATATTTAAAGCTGCGCTGAAGTTTCTATTTTTTTTTTGTGTTGTTTTTTTTTTGCAACGCTTTTGATTTCACTTGACGACAGTCAGTCAACTGTCAGCGGGGATATTAATCATGTCACACACACACACACTCGCACACACACACATTTGCACGCACAGGCACTTGAGCCCGTCGCATAGTCGAGGCAAAGATAAACGAGGCAAAGGCAAGCGTCCCCCACAGCGCTGCAATATATATTTTCCTTGCTTTTCTTGTTTTATTTTTTTTTTTTGTTGCTGCTGCTTTTTTTTCTCCGGCGTTTTTCCTTTTCCTGGTTGGCTTTTGCGCCCCCTTTGAGCGCATTTTTATGCGCGCCGGCAAAAATTATGCATCAGCGCGAAATTGGAGCGCCATAAGTTGAGCTCAAGTGAACAGATATCAAACTCGACGAGAGCAGCGCCCACATATGACACACCCACCCGCCCACCGCCCCCCCCTCTGACTAAACACGTGTGTGCGTTGCTTGACATGACATTAACTTGCCCTGTGACCAGTCAAAAAAAAAAAAAATACAGCACTCCCCAAGGTAATGTCTTGGCTGCCTCTGCAAAACTAAAAGGAAAAATGCGTAACGGAAACTATGCAAAAGGGACAGCCGCTTGATAAGCACCGGAGAAAGACCAAAAAAAAAATGGGAAGACAAAACGAAAAAGAGCGCAGTAAAACTGTCAATAACGATAAAGTGAAGTCGGCAACTGAAAATGGAACCCACAGCAACAAGAACAACAATAACAAACTGCCGTTTAAGCAACATGGAAATTATGCCCAGTGCGAATATCAACAGCAAACACTGTGCGAAAAATCTTTCTTTATTTTATTTGCTTTCATTTTTTTTGGTGTGCAAAAAATCATGACTTGGCAATTATGCGGCAAATGTGCGCACTGGGCATGCACAGCAGCAAACAAAAGTCAGCTATAGATACAGCGAGGGGGGGCGCAGAGAGTAGCGTGAGAGTATGAAGCATAAATATTACGCATACGCCGCATTGCACTGGCAACGTTTGCTAAATTGCTGGCAATTAGCTGCAAAAGTGCGACAACAACAAAGCAAAACGCGAGCAGAAAAATATATATAAAGTGGATAATTATAGAAAATTGCAAGCCTAAGCAGATTTGCCTATGCAATTCTGAGACAAGTAAAGCGTAAAAACATGTAAAAACCGAGAACACATGTGTTCTCGAAAACAATAACAGCTGAATTGCAACTATAAATGATAATTTGGCTTTCTATAAAAATAAAAACAATCAAACATTAACATTTTATTTTTAAATATAAAATATAAAATAAAATAATATATTTTTAAATATAAAATAAATATAAAATAAATACAACTGATATAAAGTATTAAATGATTAGTTCAATTTTAATGCTGGCTACTAAATATAGAAACTACTTTAATAAAATAATAATAAATAAAAAAGACAAATAATGGAATTTTTATAATGCGGCCAATAATTTCGTCTCAATTCCGCTATTATTTAAACATATTTAAAATTTTAAATTTAGGGTATGAAACATTTTACTAAAGCTTTCTTATAAATCAATATTTTAACATTTTAGTAAATCTAATGAAACATTGTGGTTCAAACAGAACTATAATAAATAATAAAAATTATAATAATAAAAATTTACCAAAATAATTTAATTTTCCTGCTTAAAGTTTCTCCTAAATGTTGTTAATTGTTAAGTGCAAAAGAAGCTTGGAATAGAAATAAGAAAAAATATTCAAAAGTGAAAAAAGCTAACAAATATCCAAAGTGTTTTCGACAATTTCAAAGCTTAACTGAAACTTGGAATGTGCCTGCGCAGCAACTAAACTAAAGTAACATGAGTCAAGTGTAGTTCGCAGAGCTTATGTAGCCATTGATTGGAAGGAAGGCCTTAGACGAAGTCTGTTAAACCGGTTGCCGCTCGAAAGTGCGCTTTGTCATTTGCCTTTGTAAGCGGTTCTTATGTCTATTTCAGTTAGCTGCTCGCTGCTCGTTTGTCATGGCCTTTAGAAAAGGGCTTAAACACTTGGCAGTCAAGTTCGATATATTTATATTACACTTAACGTTGTCGTCTTTCTTTTTTTTTTTGCTAGCTTGTCTGTCTGTCTGACTGCCTGTCAGCGGCAATTTGTGCTGGTTGGCAAGATGAAATTTGCTGCACAGGCTGCTCCTTAGACTAGACAGGACACACACACACACACACATTGCAATTTATGGACTTGGACACTCTGGCAAAAAACTGCTCAAGTTTGCCGTCGCCTGTTGCCAAATACGTGATTTATTTTAATAGATAATCATTACGCCATCGATTCCGATCGGGTGTTCATCCACTTTTACAGCTTTTCAGCAGCAGCATCAGCTTGTTGCATGTTGCTGCTTGTCACGTAGGTGTGTCAATAAATCAAAGGCGAAATGGCTTTTAGTTTATTGTTTTGCGTTGGAAAATAAAATGAAGGCAACGGCACATTGCGCATACGCCGCGTTAGCCAGACTTAAACTGTTGCCTGCCAGTTCATTCACATGCGCGTACTCGTATTTAAATTGTGCCATTATGCACTCGTAGCTACCTCCGGCTCCGGCAGGGACTAAGGACCACGACAACGACTACGAATACGGCTACGGCTCCTGCCCAGAACCCTCTCTCACTAATGACTTTTTATGGCGTCTCTGGGCAGCTGCAGTCGCAGCCTGCCTGCTGCAAAAGGGTTGCCCGCAAAAAATCAATAGAATGCATGGCCAGCATCCAGTCCTGGACCAAAAGGCCTGTAACCGGGCTAAAAACAATGGCCGCAACGGCCTGCCAGCAATTTTTCATACTCCTTCTGCAGGTGAAAAGAGCATATTGGATTTGTGCGGAATTTATCGACTCTATTGAAACTAACGACTACAAACTTTGAATATATATACATGTATATAGATAAGATTAAGTGTATCGGGGGCGTGGCAAATTGATTTAATCTATATACATGTCCCACTGTTATAAAGCCGGATATATATTAAATTTTGCACATACCATTTTTTGATACTGATCAATCAAATCTACATAAAATGGGGGCAAAAATCAATATTTTCGAATTTGGCAAATACAGATCTCTAATTATCTGAAGATACATACATATATTTCCAAAATAATAGTAATTTAGACCAATTTTGACTGCTGCTATACTGTGAACGAGTATGCCGCCGTCGGTTACACCCGCCTGTAACGTTATTACTTGTTCATTTTTTTTCTTTTTGTTCTCATTTCCGCCTGTCTGTTGCATTGTAACACTGGCCGACCGAGACCAGCCGACTGTCCGTCTGTCTGTCTGTCTGTCTCTCTGACTAGCCACACACAAATGCCGCGACGAGACAAAACACTAAAATGGAAGAAAATCAATAGACCAAAAACAAAAGAGGCAAACAAACAAACAAAAAATAAAGAAATAAACAAATAAGCGAGAAATATACTGAGATAACTGTGAACGGAACCGAGTGGAGAGCGCAAATGCAACAACAAAATGTCGAAAGATATTTTATGCATATACTATACAACTATATAGGGGTAAACAAAAAGAGCACACGACTCGCAAATACCCTGTTTAAAAAAAAAAAAACAAAATTATATATTATAAAATAAAAATACAAAAAATTAACTTTTGCTGCAATTTTTATATTTTCTACAGAATATTAAGACAATGTGCCAAGCTAAAGCTAAATTTGTAAATTTACCCTATATATACACTATATTCAATAAATACGTTTTTGTAGTGAAATTTGTATGGTATATATAAAATAATTTAAAAATTAACTACAAGATGGAAAAGTAGAAGTATTGGGAAATATTAAAAAGTTCTATGTGAAGAAACAATTCTTATAATTATATTGACTGAAAAATAATATAATAATATATATTTAGAATCGCCTGATTAAACAATTTAAGTAATTTTCATAATTACAGGGTATTTAAATATGAAAAAAACGAGCAGAGACTTAGTTATTTGTTGTTGTTGTCGACTGAAGTGCACATAAAAATCATTTAAAAACAGCAGCCACGCCCGCCTCGCAGATAGAAGGCGCAGCAGCAGGTGCAGCTGCTGAGGTGGCCAAGGGGGGATGGGTGAAAAGGGGGACACTCGTAAGGTAAGCTTGAATCGACCTGCTCCCCATGTGCCCACTTTTTAGGTCTGGGGGACTGTGGCTGTGATTCAGTGCAAAAAAATTGAGTTCAGCGTCGTCGCCGCATAACACACACAAAATGGGTCTAAAGTCATAAACTTTTTGCACATAGCAGCTGATGCCAACGTTGAGTAGTTGTTGCTGTTGTTGTTGCTGTTGCTGTTCAGTGATTTTTCCTTGCCTTTGGCTTTTACTACGCCACACTCTGCTGGGCTTTTGTTTTTTATGACTAACGAGCAAAATATTGGGTTAAGTAAAATAGGGGAGCGAAAAACGACAGAAAGAGAGAATAGGGGAAAAGCTATTGCCAAATATATGTGAGCAAGGGGAAATGCTCAGGCAAAAGTGCAGCAACAATAGCGGCCAAAACTGACATAATAAGTAGTCGGGTAGGCCCAGGTAAGGTCGCAACAGAAACTTGAGGAAACTTTGCAGTTTTTCTTTTTAAATATATATATATATATGTATATATATATATAACAGTGCACTCAGTGGCCCAAAAGCCAGACAATTGTTCGAATCATTATAAAAGCCAAACACTATCCCATCGAGAGTTGAGATTTATTATGCAGCTGAGCTGCGAAAACTCCGACGGTGAAAGGAGCTCCATTTGTTGGCAAGCACTTTATGTGATTCCTCACCAGGTTTTGTTGTTTTCTTAGCAAGAAACTTTCAGTTGTTTACAGGTTCTGCAATTTAATACAAGTTAGAATAAGTCTAGAAGCGAAAACTGCGAATAGCTTAAACTAGTTGTGAATTGGAAGCGAAAACTGCGGACAGCTAAAATTAGTTGTGAATTAGAAGCGTTTTACGAGTACTTTAATAAATGAACTAAAAATCAGAAAAATTGCAAAATAAACTCCCGTTATTTCTCTTTCAAAATTAATAATTTTAATTCTTTCTACAAAATTTTTTTCGTATTTTTATTATCATAATTAACTTCTGTGATATTCTTATATTTAATTTTATTTTAGCTTAATTGCCAATTAAGATATATTTGTATAAGGTCAAATTACATGTATGAAAAATTTAGCACTAAAAATATTTTTAATTCAGAGATATTGGGCAAAATATGGAAAACTTTTTAAACTTATATATTTTCAATAAGAAATACAAATTTATATAATACATTTAGTAAATCTACGTAAATCTAAGTAATTCTTTAATTGCAAAGCAGTTAGGTTGTTTAACTAAATTGATAAACGTTTGCCTGACAAATTCAACCCATAAAAGTATACTTTAGATTTTAAGCGAAATTGAACTCGCAACTTTCAACTCTCAACTCAAACTATATCAATTGCAAAACTTTTCACGCTGTGCTCTGCCTTTTGCTTTTGCACTTTTCTTGACATTTACTCAGCGCCTCAAACTCGCACTCTTCCCCCCACCCCCACCCCGCTCTCCAGCGTGTTGCACATCAATCATGTTCATGGACAGACATAAACATAAATGCGAAAATTTTAAATACCAGCAGGCAGCTCGCGAGTTTTTTTGCGCTGAAAATGTCACACGCCAATCACAAAAATTGTTTGCCAACTGAGTGCAGGTCGTTACCAGTGAATATATATATATATGTGGGTGTGTATATATATGTATCTACAATGTTATGCATGGCTATATAATATACATGTGAGCCCATTCATATATCTACTCTTCTTCCCTTTTGGCATTTGTTTTGCATTTGCAACACTTTTGGGGTCGCGTCTGTTTTTTGGGGCTGTCGCTTTTGACAGGCGTTGGGCGCGTCATTTTTAAAGGGGTTCTAGGCTATAAAAAGCTGAAATAAAAATACAGTTGTCTAAAAGCTGCCAAAGATTAAATACTTTTGCAGTGATTTGACAGATATGCGATATATTTATGCGCTGAGTTGGCAAAACTTGATTTTCAAACAATTTTTTCGAGGTCAGCTACATTTTATAGTATGTTGATTTTGTTTATATTTTGTTGGAAATATTATGATGTTTACTCAACATATCTCAAATAACAAAAATTTGTTATACACAAAAACTACTTTTGAAGCAATACTTTCCACTGATATTGATAGGATTTTGCAGGTATTTTAGACGCTTAGTTCAGTTTATCTTGTAAAAACAAAAAGTTTTGCCTAAAATTTTTTTTGTTTTTTAATTATATATATATTTTATTGTTTTGCAAGGCATCGATGCCTTATGAACAATATGTTTCATTAGCTTAAGAAATATCACCGGGTTTTTTATTTTTTTTTTTCTTACATTTTATAAAAATTAGTTTTCTTTTATGAATTTTTGCTTTTGAATACCGATATTTTAACGTTAAAATATATGAAAAACAAAATATTTTTCATACAAAAACCAAATTGACGACAGATCTTTTATATGACAACTATATGATATATGGCTGCGATTCGGTTTAGTTTGAGATATGTGCTCTAAGAAATAAATAACACAATCTATGCCAAGTTTTATAGAGCTAGCTTAAATAACAAGAAACACATTTAGGTATATTTCATTGCTATTATAT
The DNA here is from genome assembly GCA_004143825.1 of Drosophila micromelanica. Taxonomy (NCBI): domain Eukaryota; kingdom Metazoa; phylum Arthropoda; class Insecta; order Diptera; family Drosophilidae; genus Drosophila; species Drosophila micromelanica. The sequence continues at coordinate 19,457 of SCDY01002252.1, read as the reverse complement.
TCTTTATTATATTTACCTTATTTTATATACCCTAATAACTGCAGCCTCGTTCAAGGCATCTCGGTGCGCCTATTTTGCTGGGGGCGCGAAAGTGATTTCTTAATTTGCTACAACAAACTTGGCAGTCATAAGCCACCCCGTCTACCACCCCCACGCACAAGACCCCGCCTGCACCCCGTATCCTTTCTAATGTGTGCCTGTCTGTGTGTGTGTTAAAGTTACATGAACTTTCTTCCGAGTGGAAGTTTCCTTTTCAAGCTCAGGCTGCCTGCCTGTACGTGACTTTTGTGGTAAATGATGGATTAGGGTCGGTTCACAACTGAGTCAAAAAAGTGAAACTTTCAGCACAGCGCAGCTAATTAATGACAGCAACAAACGGCGAGGGATTTTGCAGCTTTATTTTTGCACAACGTTGCGTATACGCAATGTGAGCCGCTGCAGCTGTTGGCCAGCCAAAAAAAAAAAAAAGATGGAGAGAAAAGAGAAACACAAGAAATGATTGTACATATATATATGGTAGTAACTGTTAAATGGCTGCTGCACATAAGCCGCTGCGTACTATGCTCGGCACGAGCACGCAAAAATTTAAATAAACCAATCCATTTATCGTTCGTTGCCGGCTGCCACAATTACTACGACAACTACTACGCACATCCGTGTGCGAGTGTGTGTGCATGGTCACTTCCGCATGAAATACGAGCGATTTTTACTACACATCAGCAACAGCAGCAGCAGGCAGCAGCATCAGCATCTGTGTCCAGCGTGTGTATGCGTCAATCGATAAATTTAGTGTGTGTGTGTGTGTGCAGCCTCGTGTGCAGCACATATAGTATAGTATACATAGTGTAGTGGTGTATATGCCGGCAGACAGATTTATAGTTTGTCATGTCCAAAATAGTTGCATATACTCGAACGCGCCGCAATTTTGCAGCAGCTGCAGCTCGTTCATAAAATCAATAGGCAACCTGCTCGCTCTCTCTCTTACTCTCTCCTCTCTCTCTTTTGCCGGCCGGTATCAGCATTATTTATGTGCAGCAAAAAGTCGTCTAATTGCAGTAAATAAGTCACTTGACAGCTGCCTAACCTGGCCTCCTTTTTAATTGCAAGCAGCAAAACAGCTCGGTAAAATGAAGGAATCATTTCAAATTCTATGCACAAGCAAGCGAAATACAAATAAAATAAATATAAACCTTGAAAGCAGCAGCAGCAGCAAACAATTAAACGGCAATTACGAAAATGTTTAAAAGGAGCAAAGGACGAACGTCTGCTAAGGCTACGTGAAAGCGTCGCGTCGCCTCGCTAAACGTGTCTTTCAATTTGCCAGCGCTCGAAAGGATTTGATATGGTGTCGGGGGCAGGGGGACAGACTGGCAGGCACTTAATGGGCGACACACGCGCAACAGAGGGCGTTTCAACAATAAGGATGCCGGATTACATATGCCACTGCCGTACGGGCTCATGCCTTATTGATGAGCGCCCCGGAGGATTGGAGGGTTGGGCTGAAGTAAAGTGTTACTTAACCCATGCCTATTTCAAGCATTTAAAATATATTCAAGCTAAAATAATTACTGATGCTTCTCTGAGTAAATGAAAATAATAAAATAAAAAATAATATTTATGTATGAATCAAAACATTACTTTATTCATTTAATTTTAAAAGAAAGAATATTAAAAATATATGACTTATTGACTAATAAACAAAAAGATTTCTTATGCTCTTAAATTATTTTCTATTTTTAAAACCAGTAAAATTTAAATAAAATACTGATTTATTTCTGCGTAAATGTAAAAAATAATAAAAAAAATATTTATGTAAGTTTTTAATTTACTTAAATGTAAGAAACAAATGTAATAACAAATTGATTTATTAACTAGTAAACAAATACGGTTTTCTGCTCATACAATTATTTTTTAGTATATAAAATGGTGTAAAACAATATTTCTCTTTTTAAAATTAAAAAATCTTCAAAATATCTTTAAATATAATGTTCTGAAATTATTTCCTAAGTTAAATTCTAGAATTTTCTTATAATTTTTTTGTCATGGTAAATTTACAAGTAAGATTTATGTTACAGGCAAAGATAAAAATTGGTTTGTCATGTTTAATATAAAAGCAACATTCAGTAAAATATTCGCATTTAATAGAAATTTGTTGGTCATGCTAAATTTACAAGCGACTGTCACATCACTTGCAAAATTCAATCAGTGAAAAGCAACTTTTGATACGAAATTTAAGCCACAACTTTATAAAAACTTTGAAAACTTTTACATCTGCCTATATTCTGTCATTATCCAATACAGAAAAGTAATTAAATCAATATAAATTTGCTTCTTACCGCCTTTTTCACAAATTCGGTTTAAATATGATTAAAAATTATCAACTTAACTTTTAAGTAGCACAACCTACTCAAAATAATCCCCGACTTTTAATATATATACCTGGAGTTTAAGCCCGAACTAACTGATTTACTTGGAAAACTCATCTACCTAGTTGACTATATTCATATGCAACACACTTGCAACGTTAGGAGTTCACTTAAAACTCGTAAAAAAGAAATCCATTAGAAACGTATTTTTAGTCTTAAATTGTCTTCAACTAAACGAATTTGCATGCAATTTACCCAAAAAAAAAACACACACACACACTTTTGCACTTTGCGCGTTTAACAACACGGGAGACAACAGCAACGGCAACAACAAAAAATCAACAAAGTTTCTGCAGTTGTTGTTTTTGTTGCTGTTGTTCTTGCGCCGTAGCTTGCTTGATTTTTGCACGTTGTTGCAATTCAATTTATTTTCAATTTGCGCGCATGCAACGAGGAAGGAAGCAAGGAAGCGGGCATAGAAACTGTGGAGCAGCTAAAGTCTGGCCGAGCCGAGCACCTTTCATTAGACACAACTCTATCAGCGAAATTTTTGCGCGTGGAACATTGCATTTGTTGTTGCTGTTGTTGTTTGCATTGTTGTTGTCTTGTTGCCGGGCGCTCGTTGTTTTACACTGCAGTTTCTCGTAGTATCTACACCAATACACATGCACGCACACACTCAAACACTCACGCAATGTACATGGCTAAATGCCGTTATTTACATAGCGCGCACGTTGCCGCTGCTTTTGTTGTTATTGTTAGAGTACATGTTCTTGTTGTTGCTGCAGTTTGCTTGCTATTGCACTTTGTCACATTGCATGCTCTTTCGTACACAAACTCCACAGCGAGAGCGCCGGCGCGCTCTCTTTTTTAAATACAGAACGACTCTCTCGCACAAACACACCGTTTCTAGTGTGGAAGTGAGACGGCCAACACTTGCGCCGCTCTGTGTGTGGGTGTGTGTGTGTGTTGGAAGTGCAGGGCCAGGCACAACCGCACGCGAGGAACGTCAAACAGCAACTGAATTTGAATTGCGCTGGCCAAAGCCAGAGATGCCGTTGCCATAGCCGTGGATGCTGTGCACGAGTGCGCAGAAGCGCGAACGTAGTAAAAATCGTAGTAATTTGGATGCTATTCGGGTTTCATTCATTCCCGAGCGCAGCAACAACAACAACACCAGGCGTGCCAACTCTGTTGATCGTTGTGCGCGCGCTGCTTGCTCAATCTGGCAACGCCAACAATGCAAAAGCTATCAAAGTTGGCTGTTCGCTTGCCAACACTGTTGCCCAGTTTGTTGTGCTTTTCTGTGCCAGTAACGAAATACGAAATCAACATGACAATGCTCAATTTTGTGGACACATTCGAGCTAATGGCCTTCAATTTCCAAGGCGACGAAAAGCAGCATCATCGTTTCGTTTACGACGCCATGAAGATGTCCGATGCCATCGTCGGCCAGCTGAAGCAGAACAAATCCCTGTACCAGGACCATCTGGGACAGCTGCGCAAAACCGCCGCCTTCGTTAGCCACAACAACATGGATATTCCACTGAGCTTCGAGATCTTTCTCACCATCCGGCTGCCCGTCGCCCTGACGGCCAGCTTCAACGAGGCCCGGCGCAGCGTCCAATTGGGCCGCTCCAACTGCACGCACCCGTTTTTCTTTGGCAATCGGCTGAATGCCAAATGCATGAACTTCCGCCTGCAGCGCGATCTGCAGCGGGCCGTCGCCCAGGTGGCCACCGTCGCCGGCTACTGGGGCGCCGTCTACGACCTCGAGTACCAGGCGGCCAGCTACAATCGGGTGCCCTTTGCCCACCAGGTGTTCGCCGCGGAGCGGGGCGCCCACCTCAATCGGGGCATTCGCTTCGATTTCATTCTGGGGCTCGAATTCGATGGCGCCGAGATGCCGCTGCCGCCGTACTTCAAGGCGCCCATTTGCGACAAGTGGATCGCCTACGGCCTGGTGGCCGCCAGTCAGGAGCACAGCTCGGCGGACTGGGGCGTCCTGCTGCCCCGCTGGCACCCCGCCGACCTGGGCAACCGCCTGCGCACGCACAATATGCTCCTCCTGCTGCATCGACTGCTCCTCGGACAGGGTTGTTTCTGCTTTGCGGTGCCGTTCCTGGTCAAGTTCTGCTTCTTCATGACCACCGTCGATCGGGGCGAGCCCTATAAGCGCATGAGCGCTGCGGACCTGATGGTAACGGTAAGTTTGCCAGCTCCAAATGCTTGTTCATACTCTGCCTTAAGAAGTGTATTAGTTTTTACTGCTTGTCTGTTTACGTTTTAAAAGCGGTTAATTCAATTCATATACACCCTGTTAACATGCAATTTATGCTTTACCTGTTAACATAAACACCCTGTTAACATCTACACTCGTGCCCAAAATAATAAGTACACAGCCTTGCACGCCAAATCTATTGAGTTTGATTAATACACATATTAATAGAAATAATAGAACATTTAGTTATAGTAATAATTATATTTAGTTATAGTAATAATTATTTTGAATTTCAATTTATAATTTTTAAGTATTAAAAAAATAGTTACAAATTGAAACATGAAATTTATAAAAAAAAAAAATACTGATTTGAGTAGCAAATAGAAATAGACAACTTATGTTCTCCCTTAAAGATCCAATTCATTATTTTAAGGCCAAAATATGATATAATAATCTTTATAAAAAATCAAGTTAAAAAGTAGCTTAAAGTTCTAAAGTAGCATATTGAGTTTGATTAATACACATATTTATAGAAATAATAGAAAATTTAGTTATAGTAAAATTTATAAAAAAAAAAAAAAAATACTGATTTGAGTAGCAAATAGAAATAGACAACTTATGTTCTCCCTTAAAGATCCAATTCATTATTTCAAGGCCAAAATATGATGTAATAATCTTTATAAAAAATCAAGTTAAAAAGTAGCTTAAAGTTCTAAAGTAGCATTTTGGCATTCACTGCAACAGGTAAAATATTGTTCAATTGCTTGTAAACAGAGTATTGCGCAGTCAGGTTCTCACCTCCTCCCCACCGCCACCTCTTACAGACGCTGGGCCATCAGGTGTTTCGCAATTTCTGTGAGCCGAGCTCAACGGTCGGCGATCTTGCCACCAAACTGGCTGCCGCACAGGAGCTGCGGGAACAGGAGGCGCGCGGCAAAGGACTCTACGCCATGCTGGCCAAGGGCCTCCAATTGAATGCGATAAGCAGCGAATTTCTAATGAAATATTTTCCAATCGATAGCGTGCCCCTGATTCCAGCATCGCCGCCGACGACCGCAAAGCCCGCACCCAAGGAATCCAAATCCGAAACCAAATCAAGTCGCAAACGTCGCCGCAACAATTAAAAAAAGGAAAAAGGAAACAATTAAAAAACAAGCAAAAACAAAAAATTCACGTAACACAAAACTGAAAAGCTAAATTGTGCCTGAAGTGGTTGTGCTTCAGTTTAAGGCAGTCGAAAAAAAAAGGGTTGCGGCCACACCCCCCTCAAATGTAAGGAAATTTGAGTTAACTGTAAATTGGCCAGTCGTTTGTGAGGGACAGCGACGTCTCAAATCTCGGTAATAGCGCAACTTTTATGCCCAAAATAAGTGGAACTGTCTGTACACACACACACAGGACCCCAAACACACACACACACACAGACAAAAGTTAATAAAAGCCAACTAAAAACTAAAGCTCTGCTGGGGCTACGTGTCCTTGTTTTTCGTGCCCATCCTTTAAGCTGCAGCTGTGTCTGTCTCCGCTTTCCTCTCTCTCTCTCTCTCTCTATGTGTGTGGCAAAAAGTTAAATTGCAAATAGCTTGGGTTGGTACCCCCTTCCCTCGCCCCTACTGTTTAAGGGGAGGGGCCAGAGGCGACATGAAATTTTAGAAAAATTTGCTTTTATTGTTGGCTAAACAAAAAACAGGCAAAGGAGCTCCAAAAAAAAGGTAGCAGGAGCAGCTAGGCGTGGGCGCATTAAAAACAAGCACACACACCAAAGTTTGTGGCAGTGCTCGACTTGAAGATACCCATTAAGCTGCCGTATATTTATTGTGGCACATTTTGCTTTAAAAAATTTATTAATAAACGTATGTTATATGGGAACGTACATAAAAAAATAATAATAATTTATTTTAAATATATATATTTCTATTATTTTTAATTTTAGTTTAGAGACGTGAAATGTAGACTTTAAATTATATTGCTTTGTATAAGCTATAATTAAATTATACAATATTTTTTAGCTCTTATAATCAGTAAGTAATAATAAATTAAGAAATATTGGATATATTGCATGGAAAAATTGGAAACAAGATAAAATTAAGAAATTTGTATTTTAATTTAGAAATTTAGACATATCCATATCTGGTCAGTCTTCCTATTCAAGAACATATAATATATACTTCTTTTAGTGACACCCTGTGTCTTTTCTTTATCTACCCATCATTATCTCTATGCCTTTCTCCATTTTTATATATAACCCATTTCTATCTCTATCCCAAACCTTTATCTATCCGACACTTTCTATATTTTATCTTTTAATTTTTACCGCTATATAACCCATCTCTTTCTTTAAGTTCCTGTCTCTATCCAATTTTCATCTTTATCTAAATATCTTCATTTACTTGAGTTTGTTACGTACAAGCGCACAGTTTAAATATACCCTATCCGCTTATGCAATGAATATAGGGTATTTAAAAGGGTTTAGGGTTGCCACGTCAATTTGTACATATTTATATATATGTGTGTGTATATATCTCTCCATTATTGTTGTTGTGCCGAGTCACGGTTTAAAAGTTTTTCGCTGCAAGCTTTTTGACGTTTCATTGTTGTCAACTTTTAACTAGTTTTTGTTGCTGTTGTTTTTATTTTTAAATGTTATTATTTTAAAATGCAAATGCGATGTCGCTCGTTCGTAGTTCTTCATTTTGTTGTTGTTGGGCATTTATTATGAGTGCAAAAGTATGCGCCAATTGCAATTTATGTTTATGTTTTAACAATTATTATGTCATTTTTTACTTTCCACTCCTTTTTTTGACTTGTGCATTGTTTTAAATTCAATTAAAGCTGTTGCAAATATAATTGCATTTTCAAGCTGAATATTTTTCCACTCGACTATGAAAATGTTGAAACATGTTAAATATATTTTCGATATGGCCAAGTGTTAATTTTGTAGGCCGTGTTCCCAACTTGATTGGCAATCGAGAAATTATTATTGCATTTTTCTGGCACTCAATCGTTATTTTTAATTGCATTTCCAAGTTGAAGCCTTGGCTTATAAACGTATATACATACATTTCATATACAAATTTATGGCAGCAAGAATTATTATTTATTTTATGTCTGCTCATCGAATGCCGATAAATAAGCTGGCAAATACGAGCCAGTTGGGAGCATTTATGCAAATTCTCTTGCTGCAGCAACAAAGTAACAACAACAAGAGCCCATAAAAACAAACATAATAAACAGCAAAAATTAAATCATAAACGCCTCAGAGGCTCTTATTGAATATGAAACAAGGATACGAGCAGCAGCTTAAATCCAACATTAAAAACAACAACAGGTCATAGCTTAAAGGGGGGAAAAGCAAGAATCGAGAATTAATGCTCAATATTTCAAGTGTATATTCAAAGTGCGTTCATAAACAAAATTGAAATGCATGAATTTTGTGCTTAAATTTACTTGCTGTGAAAATCACAATAAACTAGGCTGCAAGCTTAAGAACAGTAATTTTAGTGAATTTGATTTCGATTTTGACATCAATTTCTTGTCAATTTCCAAGATAAGCTCGCCCTTCTATGCGAATTTAAAAATATTCAGTACGTAATTATTCGAACATTTCCTTTTGCGCTTGCTTCTTTTTCTCTACAAATATATATAGCTAAATATCTTGCACTATCTGCTTCTTTATCTTATTCTCTTGCTTTCTCTTTCTCCTTATTTTTTTTCTCTCTCCTTTCTATCTTTCTTTCTATCCCTATGTCGCACTTTCTTACTCTCTCGCTATAACTTTCTCTCTCTTTCCCTCTTTCTTTCTATCTCTCGGTTTCGCTCTATCTCCGTCTCTCCCCTTCGCTCTCTCTGTCTCTCTCTCTTTCTGTGTCTGTCTCTGTTTCTCTGCATTGCTCTCGCTTTTAATATTTCTCTCTTTCTGTTATTTCCCTTTTATTCGCCTTTTTTCACTTTCTTAATTTTACAATTTCAACGCCCTTCTATTCGATTCTCATGACTTTAAGCAAGTCTTCTATGTTTCATTTTCATTGATGTGATATACTTTTTTTCTTTAATTAAAACAAAAATTCGCTCGTTAATAAAGAGAGTTTTTCATCTAAGCCCAAATTCTTCTCTAATATTTCTATTACTTGATACACCTGCAACAAAGGAACTAATAATTTATAAAAATACAAAGCACATAATTTCTACCCTGGATGCTAAAATCGGCCAATCGACCCTCAAGGGTGCTCCATGTTTACCCATTTTATTGGCAGTTACTGGAGGATATATCGGGCGAGAACAGCTCCCAAATGGCGGACTGACGGACCGACGGACAGCGGGAGCATCTTTAATCAAAAAATAATTATGAGTGTCGAGGGAGACGACGGGAGCTGATGGTGGCAATGAAATTACATTTGAATTATGACAAGAGCAAGGGGGCGGTGGGCGGGGGGCGGGGCCACTGTCAGAATTGGAAGCACAAAGCCATAACAAGTTGTGCAGCAAATGAGCTAAGCGAAAGCGAAGTGAAATTCTGAGTGAGACGAGAGGCGGCAGACGAGAAAAGATAGCGCAAATAAAAAGCAACAACAACAAAAAAGGGCCGCAATTTACGCAACAACCAGAGCGCTGAAAATTGCACAGGACCAGGGACAACCACAAGCAGAAGGACGCAAAAAGTTTATGCGAAAAAGAACGCACAAAAAAATAGAAAAAAAAAGAATGAAAATAAAATAGTAGAGAGACAATTAATTTGTTTTGCAGCGCAAAGGGGACCTCGGCTAGGCCAGGACAGTACAGGACACTGGAGACATGGGAACATGGGGCAAACAATTTCGTGCTTGTTGGCAAAGAAAATTTACGTGGCAAAGACAAGTCGCTGGACAAACAAACGGCGGCAACAGCAACCAGGAGCAAACAGCAGCCAGGAGCAGCTGGAGCCGCAGGAGCCTGGGCAAATGGTCAAACATTTTACGCTTTTTGTTTAATTAAAATAGCAACAGGAAGAAGGACACACACAGATACTTAAAGCACCACAGACAGGACCTTACTTTTTTCTGTTCCTTTTTTTTGCAAACTCGGCGTGTTTTCAATTAAGCTTGCATTGCATTTAATAAAAACTACAACATTAGTTTGCAGGCCCGGCTGTTTGCAGTGCTTATCTGCAAGCCAAAATCGGAAACGGAAGCTGCTGTTGCTGTTGCCCGCTTCCGGGTGTGCAGTTAACTTTCATTTGCTGCGCCCTTTGGCTTGCCCTTTGACTTTGCTTTAAGCCCCACTTCTTAGGCCAGCTACAGAGAAACCTCGCTTGGGCGCACACATGCGAATACAGTTAAAATTTGTTTTTAAGTAAATTTAAATAAGCTATAAAACACTATTTTATATGCAGTAAAAAGTTTGTCAGTATTTACATTTTTATTAAAAATTATTCAACTTTGGTTTGTTTAAAATATGATTTTCATTTACAGAAGAAATTTAAAAATTAAATCAAAATTGCGGGCTCAATGCTATAAATATTCTCATAATGTTCCGCTCCTTAAATTTCATAATAATAAATAAAAGTTTTGAATCCTCGCTTGGAACTTCACTTTTTCCCGAGATTGGAAATCTGATAAACTTTTAACATTTTATTTTTATGTAGTTACATAGTTTTTATAATTATAAAATATGCAAAATTTAAGTTTTTAATTATGTCAAAGCGTTAAAATTATAATTTATCTTGATATTTTATTAAGATATATTTTAAATTATTTAAACAAAGCACTCGGCAAACATTTTTGCACCACTTTCCCACTTTTGAAATTTGCATTAAAAAGATTTCGTCAGTGCCAAATAATCCTTTTGATTTTACAAACATCAAAAACTTCATAAAGATTTTTTTTGGAAAAATATGTAAATATGATTACTTTTAATTGGAATCATTTTGATTTTGTTTTAATTCTTACCCAATTTCAATTCGGCAGAATTTTAACGTACAAATAGTTTTTATCTCATTAAAAATCTGCATTTTAAATTCATCGTAAGACAAAGATTGGATTTTAAATTAAATGAAAAGGCCTCAAGGAAACAATCCGTCAGTAAAACTCCTGAACAACAGCAGGTGTTGTGTGTGTCCTGCATCCTGCATCCTGTCACCTGCCGAGTGGCATATCAATGCGCATTTGCCGTTGGCATAAAACTGCATGCATTCCTTGCCAGTGCCTTAGGAATTTTTGCAACTCATATTAAAACACGCAGGAGTAGTCCAGGCGACGTGTTAGCGTCTGCTGTCAAGGATACGAGTATGTGTGTGTGTGTGCCGGTTAGTGTATCACGTTCGTGTCATTTAGCGAATGCCACTTCATAATTCAATAAAAACAATAAAAGGCCAAATCCTAGCGAATTACAACAATCACATCATATAAATATTACGTATACGTATCTCATGTTACGTATTACGTACGTACGTATGTGGTTGTAGGAACGCCCTTTGGGGCGTGTCCAACATATTTTCATAAATTGCGCACAATTTGCTATGCATGGCATAAACACAAAAGACCAGAGAAGGACAAACGGACGGACAGGACTCATAAGCGCATAAGGCAGCGCGCGACACGACAGCAAAAATAGCCAAAATTATGGCGCAAAGGATAATCGCCATGAGTGCCAGCCAAGTGACTGCGGCAGGGCAAGGGAGAGGGTGGGAGTGGGGTAAGAACGAGACAAGAACAGGCGAAACGTGCCACGTAGAGTTGCACGAGCGACGGCTAAGCACAGCGCGTGCTACACTCAGCGAAAGAAATAAATCACATCAAAGAATGCACACTGTTAAAAAATGAGGAATGTGAATTTGATTATCATGGTTTTTCAATATTTTAAGCTGTACATTTTTGTTTTACTATAAAACTATTTCTTGTTTAAAAATTATTTTATTTTCTATACTATTACAAGTGTCAAATTAGCAGGAACTTGGATTTGCTATATTCATTAATCCGGAAACCATTTCTTTGACTGTTTTTTATCAAAATTAATTTTAGAAATCATGTGAAAACACAAAGAAATTTTATATAGACATAAGATTGGTATTGGTATTTAATTAGTTTGTCTAAAAATTGATCAAAAAGCTTTTTGTTCGCGATTCAAGAGTAACGAATTTTTTCGCTATTCTCGAAAAAGAAATTGTATCCAATATAAAATGCTGGTATATGGAAATGGTAAATTTTGAACAATAAACCAAATTTTTGTTTTTTGCAAGTGCTTATTTCTTCGAGTGTACATTTCGGATTTTATGACCGGAATAGAGAACCGCGCCCAACTCCACTCGACTCAACTCGAGGCAAGCCACCAAAAAAAAAAATTACGTTGCAATGTTTCATTCTTCATTCTTTATTCGAGTTGAGGCTACATGTGCGACACAGTGCCGATGTGTAAAAATGTTGGGGGAGTGTATTAAAGTATTCAAGTATAGTATTAGCCCCGAGAGGGACGATCGTACTATGCTAAATTCTCAAATTCTCGAGAACGAGGCATTTACGACGATTGTTTCCTTGTAATCCTCAGTAGCTGTGATTAGTCTGCTCATGTTGATCGATATAGCTTTTTTTTCTTGTTTTTCCTTTGTTCTTTCACAATTTATAAATGGCATTCACATTGGGTCCGGCCTGTACCATGGCATCCTTGTGCACCTGGTACTGCAGCTCAACTTCGCGCAGCTGCAGCAGCTGCTTCATTTTGCGTCCAATTGCCAAAATTGCGTGCTGATTGTTCGAGTCCTTGGTCCACAATGCTGCAGAGATTATATTTAAAAAAATAAAAATAATACTGTACTATGGAGAACTGCAATTAAAACTCACATATTTTGCTGCCCTTATTGCGCACATTGATGACTGCGCCACAGATCTGATCCGAGAACTCAAAGCACTCGCCAATAGTGCACAGCAGCTAAAAGAAATTAAACAGTAAGTAAACAGTCAGGATATAAATTGTAAGAAAAGCAAAATTTTTTAGACACTAGTTCTTATAATTGCTGAAATTAAGATAGAGCGAAAGACGGGCAGATAAACATATATAACCACATTCTGCCTATTAGATAAAATTGAAAAAGCCATTATATAAACTCTTTACTCATTATAAGACATTTAAAAAGTATGCAACATATGATTTTAACTTTCTGCCTGCTACTACCAAACCAATATACCCTCTTTAACCTGCTTTAAATGGTTACAGGGTAGCAAAATCATGTTAACAGACAGATGGACAAATAAACATGTATAACAAATGATCGATTATATATATCTACTATATGTATGCACCATTCATACAATTCAAAAAAATATGTTTTTACATAGACTCTCAAACAAACAAGCCAATATGCCCTCATTAACCCGCTTTAACTGGTTATAGGGTATCAAAATTACCAAATCATGCCACAACTTGTCTACCAACTCCTTGGAGTCCTTATCCAAAAACATAACCCAGCGACCGCCGTTCTTGTTAACGTCATCCTCCCACATGGGGCTGTCGAAAAAAGCAAAACAAAATCCAATAAGAAATGGAAATAGATACATAGAGCATTCACTGACCGTATGCCATGCTTAAACACCATATAATCATTGAACACCTTAAGGTCCGATGGTGGCTTAATGAAATAGTAAACACTGCAAGCGAAAAACAATAAAAGAAATGCAATTCCCACAAAGTTTTATCCTCTTCCTCACCTGAAGAAATCCTCGACCGTGTTGAAGCTGGTCACATCGCTGAGCATATCGGACCAGGGCTTGGTGCGATCGTTCTCCCAGTGCCACAGGGTCCAGGTGTGCTCCAGCGGATGCTTGAAGCACAGATCGTAATCGATCGAGCTGAGCACACGATTCAGCGACGGCTGCAATTCAGCGGCAGCGGCGGCGGCTGCAGCGGCGAATTGTTCGTCGGAGACAACGGTCCCGTTACCGGCGACATAGATGACCGGCTGATGGGTCGGTTCCTCGACGACCGCAGTGCCCGTGTAATTGTCGTAGCCCATTTTCTGAGTTACTTTAGAGTATTTTTTCAATATTGCGCCTATTTCGTTTGTAATTGTATTTATATTCTTATTTATTACACACACGTTTAGTTATCTGTCTATATTTTATTTTTATTTTTTTTGTTTTTTTACTAACGAAAATGAAAAAACGTATAAGTATGAGACTTTGCTTGTGTTGCTCGGACGAGTTTTAGAATATTATGAGAATTAACGCAGAAGTGCAAAGTAATCCACATTTGACAGTTCAAAGATAAGTTTAGCATCGCCTACTTTTAATTTGACTTCGATAAACAATTCTCGTTTATTATTTTGCCCGGGGCGCTGCCAGATCGCGTCAATTGTTCACGTTCGCTGTGAATGCTCGTTTCGCAATTTGCACAACGTAAGGCGAATTCAAATGTGGTGTGCGATGAATTAAAATGTCGCGGTAATGAAATAAAATGCCAGCGAGCTGACTATAAATACATAAAGACAAGTTCAGCAACGCCTACTTCTAATTAAATTTGATAAACAATTCTTGTGTATTGTTGCCTGGGCGTTGCCAGATCGCCGTTCGCTGTGAATGCTCGTTTCGCAATTTGCACAACTTCAGGCGAATTCAAATGTGTCTTGTGATCAATTGAAATGTCACGGTAATAAAATAAAATGCCAGCGAGCTGACGATAAATGCACGAAAATAATAAAATGTGACTCAAATGAGCGAACGCGACAGGCAAATCCACAGACAGACACAGAGGCGAAGCACTCTTCTTGGCTCGCTGCCTGCCACAACGAGCTGGGCCCGTGTGTGTGTATGTGTATGTGTGTGTGTGTGTGTGTGTGTGTGTGTGTGCAACAGTTTGCTTGCAGTCAATAATCGAAATCGACTTGGGCTTGTGGCAATAAAAATTTGTCTTCGCCGCTTAAGTTTTGCGCCTTGTTGCTCAGACAGACGAAGACCCCCCCAAACACTCCACCCCCCCTTGGCATCAGTCCTGCTGATAATAAAATATGTGAGTCCTTGCCACGCTGGCTGCCTTGGTAAGTAGCTTTGGGGCCCTTGTAATGTGCACCATTTGTTGCTGCTGCGCTGCAAAAAAACAGAGAAGAGAAAAAAAAAATAGAAAGCACGAAGAAAAGTGCCACCAAAGCCACTGTGTGGCTTTGCCACAAGTTGCTGCTCTTTGGCCATGTCTTAGAAGCCCCCTCTCACCTCCCCCTGCTGTCCTCCTTTGGCTCTTGGCTGGCGTGTGAATTATGTTGGCCAAGTTAGTACAAAAGTGTAGATTGCCATCCAACTGGGCGCACTGCAAATAAGTTTCCTGCTTCAATTTACTTAAAAATTCTATTTATTTTACGTCTTAAGCAGCAGACACCTCACAGCACCACCCCGCCCCCCTTTCTGCCCTAAAGCTAAGCTGGCAAGATTTCTTTTTTGGCTTTGTTGAAGTTTGGCGCAAATCGCATAAATTTTAAGTCAGCTACAGTTGAGCATATTTGCAGTTGATTAGCGCAGTTGAAATTGTATATAAATCGATATATATATTTATATATTTACATATAGTATATTTTATAAATATATGAACATATGGAATATGCAACACTTGATAAGAAAAATGTAAAGTAAAATATAAATATTCCTGTTCATTGATTGCCTTTTAAACTAGTTGCCAAGTCTTAAAACTATATCCACGAAATCTAATTTTTCGGCCAAATTGGATTATAGTTATCGGTTAAAAATTTAGTTTTTGTATAAAAAGCTTGTTTCTCTTTAAGATAATCTAATTAAGCTCAGAAATTGAGCTTAAATCAAAGACGAACTTTTTTATCGGCTCTATATAGCTCCCATTGGAACGATTAGTCGAAAATAAACTTTTTTTGCGCAAGAAAATTTAAAATATTTTACAATTCTGCTGCTTTTAAAATTTTTTATCAACATTAAAGCACTATAATATAAATGTTTTTAAGATGCTTTCGAAAAGTTATGTTTTTGTATAAAAAACAACAATTTTGTTTTCCAAAATATTTTAAACATACTCATATATAATAGGCCTTAATCTGATTGGTGAGTACAATAAAACAATATCTTTAACAGCAGACTACTTTATTATAACTTTGTTCGTCTTACAAAAACTTTTAAGTTTTTGAAAATATCTTAGCCAAACTAAGATAATGTATAAATGTCAGCTCGGGCATTCAATCTTCAGGACGTTCAAGAAATCTGCCATTTTATTTGTTTTGAATGATTTTCGTAATATTTGGCCAGCTTATTTAACTGTCCGAATGCAGCTTCTGTTGAATCCAAATAAATGTTTAACTTGACGTTGCAAATCCGACTTTTTCCAGGTGCCTGTTGTCTGCTGTCTGCTGTCTGTTGGTTGCCGACTGCGCGTATACGTAATATGTTACAGCGCTTTGCACTTTGCAGCTACAGCTGTTGCTGCACAACATGGGTCAGTAAATCTTTTAAATTATTGTAATGCTGCAAAGCGCAAAAAGCAAAAACTAACAGCAACAGCTAAGTTCGAGCTGGGCCATCAGCCAAAGCATTTCAAGTGCCAGGCAGTAAAAACACACACAACATGGGAGCGGGCAGGGGCAGGGGGGGGGGATGGGGCTAACGCTCGTTCGTCTTGAGCAGCTCAACGCTTGGCAAGAAATGAAAATGATTTGAGGCATTAGGTCTGGCCATTCCTCCTCCCAGCAGCTATCCTGCGTTCACTTTGAAATTTACACTCTGAAATTGATGCTCTGTTTACAATGTGAAAAGGTGTATATAAGTTTTATTTAATGTTGCATGGTATTTGCATCTACACTCTGTTTATTTCGCATTCAACAAAAAATAATTAGTTAAAAAAAATAATTTTCTTTGCGCTTTGTCTTTATACTCTGTTTATTGCATATATATGTAATATTTTTCAATATACCCTTTCTTGAATTTGTCAATAATTTTTTAGTGGCAGTTTAAAAGCGATTATTTTTGCATGGTTATAAGCCAAAAAGTTTTGTTCAGCGATCGCCTTTGTCTCATGTTTTAAATAGTTTTAAAAACAACGTAATGTGTTCTTGTCAATATTTAATTAAGGGTTTCTTTCTTTAATTAAGAATATACAATTTTAAGCCACAAATGTGTTTTTGTAATGTGTTTTGTCAATATTTAATTAGGTGTTTTTCTTTCAATTGAAACTAAAGAAACTATTTTTTTGCTATTTAAGCTTTATGTTTTCAAAAAATCTTTATTTTATTCAAAATTGGTTCGACTAAAAAATTGTTTCCCATTTTACATTTACAGAGTATGCTTCTTCATGGGTATTTGTTGGCCTGGCTCTGCGTGTTGATTGTAAAAGATTTGAGCGTTGAAAGCGTGAAGCACGCGTTGATGCACGATATGAGGGAGCTCGTTTATTTTGCACCTGAATAGCAGATCAGGAGCAGCAGGAAGTGCGAGGTGCGTGAAGGACACCAGCCACATAAAACAATAAAAATAAAAAATGAAAGAAATGCCAGATGAAGCAAGTTGTGCACATGAGTCGGGCAGATGAGGCGACACATGCCACGGGCAGGAGGCGCGGGACGTGCCGCCTTGAGGCCAAAATCCAGGACAAAGACAAAAGCAAACAGCTTCCTGCCGGCAGCAGCTGTCAGCAGCTCACCTTGTGCTAAATGCTTTTGCGTGGGCGGCCAAACCAAAGATGAAGTCGAGCCGGCATCTGCGGCTGGGAGGAGAAGCAAAAGGCCAGGCGAAAGTCATTTCACGCTGTTCTAGCGCAAAAGATTAAAATAATAGCAGCGCGTAAATTAAACAGCCAGAAAGCACGAGTTGAAAGCCGCAGCAGCAGCAACCCCAAAAACCCCCTCCAGTTCCCTCCCCCCCTTGCAACCTGTTCCCGGCCGAGTCGAGTGGCAGCACACGGATTCTTTTGTCTACGCTGTGCATGTGTGTGTGTGTGTGCGTGTGTGCGGTCTGGCGCTAAGACCATAAGACGCTTAGCAGCCAGTGGGCATGGGGCAATACTTACACCATTCGCACCATCTGATGTGGCAGCAACAGCGGCAACATCGCGTTGTCAGCACTTCATTTTGAGCCAACATTCGCCGCGTGCTTCACTTAATGCCACTGCCGGGGGGGCGCCGGGGGGAGTGGGCTGGCGGGTGTGGCAGGTGAGCGGCAGCAGCCCAAGCCCAAACACACACACACACATACACACACCGAGAACTACAAACGTCGCTCGGTAGTTGTATTTCTGAATGGGTATTACGTGGATGAGGCGACAAAATTTTTAAAATTAATTTAATAATAATATTGTTATACAAATTATTGGAGCGCAAAATAGAGCTGAATGTTTTGTTTAATAAAAAAAAAAAAGTCGCCATCATAACAAAAAAGCTCTAACATAAACAAAAATTATAATTTATCTATCATATACGAATTTTTTTTTTTAAATTATTTTATTTATTATTTTTATACTATAAAAAGTTTTTTTATACTATAAAAAGCTTTTAAGCTGTTTGTAAGTAATTCAGCAAAATGCCCTGTACTTTGTACAAATTTTTAAAACATACCCTGTTTTTGTCAAGATATTTCGCTGATAAAGTTTACTCTAAACTCTTCCACATTTCCTTAAAATCGATCAATTTTATTTATACTTTAAATTATAATGTTCAAGTCAAATTTTGTATGAATTTATGGTAAACACAAAACAAAGGGTATCTGCTATCTGCTGTTGTGTATTTTTTTTTTTTTTTTTTTTTGTGTAAAAATGTATATATATTTTTTTTAAACAGGTTTTCTGCTATTTTCAGTGGCAACTTAATCTAGTTTTACATGTTGTGTATTATAAAATTTCTGTTTTAATTTTAAAAACGCATTCGACGCATTTGTCGCCTGCACACGCACACAATATATTGTGATGTGCTGCGCAGGACGCTTGCATCTGCGAGGAGGCGTGGCTGAGGGCTTGGCGTATGCGCTGATTCGTTAAGCTGGCCCACACTCCCCCCGCCCGCTTGCAGCTCCCGCCCGTCTCAGCCATGGCTCTGAGTGCTTGTGGCTGGTCTTTTGCGACTTGTTTCTCCGTCTGCGTCTTTGCTTCTCATGAGCTTAATGCTTTATGTTTGCCAGCTTTTAGCTCTATTGTTGTTGTTGTTGTTGCTGTTGGTGCCGCTGCAAGGTACTTTGCTTTTGTTCGATGAAACGTAAAAATAGCAACAAGCAACGAAAACTCATTTTTAGACAATGCCGCATAATTCCAACGGATGCGCATCAAGGATGCAACGAGCATCCTTTTTGTTGTAATGAGGTAGCTGTCGTTGTCCTTGTTGTTGCTCCCGTTTGCTGCCTGCCTCTCTGTCTGTCTGTCCGTCTCTCCGTCTGGCTCTCCGTGTGGCAAAGCTCCCCTTCTTACGTTTACATTTCAATGCGTCTTTTTGCTACCTGCTTCAAAGTAACCGCAAGAAGTTTCTTACGCGCTGTCAGTTTTTATAATGAAAGCTGAGGGCTGCCAAGCCCCCAAAAAAGCATGAGAGGGCTCCAATTGAACTTCCCCACCACCATTTTTGACAAAAAAGTGAAAATTGTAAAATCAAAAACTTTGAATGCCTATCGATTTTTTAGACTTTAACGATTCGAACGAGGTATAACTTTCCGATATCGGACTATATATGGCCGAGATATGGACATTTAACCGTTAAAAATACCCGTTTAAACGTTGGCCATTTTTGACAAAAATCACAATTTTTGACAAAAAAGTGAAAATTGTAAAATCAAAAACTTTGAATGCCGATCAATTTTTTAGACTTTAACGATTCGAAAGAGGTATAACTTTCTGATATCGGACTACATATGGCCGAGATATGGACATTTAACCGTTAAAAATACCCTTTTAAATGGTGACCTTTTTTGACAAAAATC
>SCDY01002251.1:0-15579 GCA_004143825.1 Drosophila micromelanica | reverse complement strand
ACAAATCGATAAAACGTGTATATATCGCTCAATTTTTAAGATAGAGCCACCAAATTTGGCAGGTAGATAGCTGGTGACCTCCCCTAAATATTGAGACCTTGATATCCCGTCCACGCCCACTATAACGCCCCCCAGCGCCCCCGCCCTTAAAAATCGGACAAGGCTATATCTCCCATAGTTTTTGCCCTAGAGTTACCATATATATTGCAGGAATGCTCCCCAAACAACACAAGAAACTTTTTGACCACGCCCACTCCCGCCCCCGTATTCGCAAAAACCGATATATCTGGCACAATTTTTAAGATAGAACCACCAAATTTGGTATGTAGATAGCTGATGACCTCCCCTAATGAGACCTTGATACCCCTGCTACGCCCACTAGAACGCCCCCCAGCGCCCCCGCCCCGCTGCAAATGCCTGTATCTCGCACAGTTTTTAAGCTAGAGTTACCAAATTTAGAGGGTAGATAACTGGCCACCGCCTTTAAAGATCGGCACAAAATTTTGGCGACAAACTCACACCCCCACCTCCACCCCCACTCACACATCCACCTGCACCCCCACTCTCAACCCCCCTCTCAATACAAATTTGTTAAAATAATAATAATTAAGAATGTGAACGAGTATAACGCAGTCGGTAACGCCCGACTGCAACGTTCTTACTTGTTTTACATTGAATCCATTGAAAATGGCTTTAAAAGATTTAATAGATTTGTCCAAATTTATACATCATATATATTACGATACTTTGAATACAAGATGGTTGATATATATCAGGGTATCTCCTAGTCGGGGGTGACCGACTTACGAAATCTTTACTACGTTCATAGCTTCAAAACTGGTTTGCACCCTTCGTCTTACCACTGTAAACGTATTAAATATTATATGACAATGGAAGACTAGAAGATACCGTGTTTCTGTGTGTATACAACAGTTATAATAAAATATTATTATTTTAGTAATAATGTCTGGTAAAAAGTGAATATTCCAAAACTAGATAAAGGAGAAAGTGGAACAGATTTATATCCCCTACATTATATATCATATATATTAATTCACATAACAGAGAACAAGCTAATAATAAAGCATCTCAATCGACCGAATACTAGTAAATATGTATTCATTAAATATCTTATATTTATGTATGTGACGTATTAAAAAACTGCAAAAATTGGCAGACGCTGACGATAATTTGTATTCATCGCGATTACGTATACATGTATATGTACGCCGTGTTGTAGACAGGATTTTTTTATTTATTTTTTTCCAATACCTACAATATATATGCTGTATACTATGAGGCCACTTCGGTTGTTAATAAGAAGAGCTAAACTAAAAAGCATTCCAAATATCCAATCAAAAAATTAAATTTATTTGAAAGATAAATTTTTACTTAAATATTTAAATGGCATGTAAATTCTGAGTTGATTTTATAAGTAATGTGTACATTATTAATTAGTAAAATGTACAGTACTTAATGTGATAAAACAACTTGTGGTTGATGATAATTTAGAAGAACCTTAGGTAATACTTTTCATGGTCCACTTAAGGCGCTCAAATATATACATACATGAATGTCCGTGATGCGTACTTGATCGAGTGAGATATACGCCTGTATAGTATTATGTTGATGATAAACTTATAAGTGATAAGATCATGTCGCTTGTGACGCAAACTCGAAACTTGCAAGCGTTTCAAATAGGATTATCTTTTTCGTATGCGGCTGTGGTCAGAATTTTCTGGTTAGATTCATACTTCTCGAATATAGGTAAAAACAATTCCATGCCAAAAAAAATTGATTTGATGGCAAAGATATTGAGGCTTTTATTATGTATTGGTTGCGTAACAGTCAAGTGGTAAGTAAATACGTCACACTTCTTTTTATCAGCCAAGCTGGTAACTACACATAGATTTGTCCGTTTTATTTTATACCCTGATCCCATTGAAAATAGGTAAAATGGGTATAATGGGTTTCGTGTATGTAATTCTTGATTCTAATCATGTATAAATGCAGCTATTTCAAAAACTTCAAAGCTAAATTTTAGATTCTTCTGATCAATACCCAGAACAAATTAATAATTTTTTGAATATTTTGACTTTAATAGCTAGAAGCACTAAATAAGGAAATCAAATACTACTTCTACTTGCGAATTGCTGTGAACATAATTACTGACTATTTTTTAGCAATCATACTTCTAGTTTAGAAATATCAAAAAATTATTTCTTTCAATGTTGCATATCTATAAGTGGTGTCGTATTAATAATAACCAATTTCTGTCTGTATTATTGCAGGACTCGATTGCCACGTCAAACAAAAAACCCGGTTCATATTATTGGACTGCGCTTGGAAGATGATACTTCAGAGTCCAATGATGGCGTACCAAGTGTGTTGTGCGATAAGGAACAGACGATTCGCGTTTTTGGCATTGGCTTAAAAGAAAACACAGTCATTGCGTTTACAATTGAGGAAAATGAATATCAAGGACCATGTCTTAAACCAACCTCAGAGATCTTTAAGCCGAATTATGTTTCAGCAGACGGAACCACAGCTACATATATAGTGAAATTTCCCTACTCAACAAGCGCACTGTTTGTTTGTGCGAAAATCGATGAGGGTATCACAGTAAGTTTCACAAATCATTGATAACTTTTATAACAATGTAATTAATGTATGTAACATTAATAATGTAACACGCTTAATGTATTTTTAAACAGCACAGCAGCGCAGCTAATACCACACCACTTGAACATCAAGGCAATGCCAAATGGATGAAAATCGAAACTCACAAACCGTTATTACCCACGTGGCTAGCTATACTTGTTATTGTAACATGTCTTTGTTTCTCGGCCCTCTTCTCGGGTCTAAACTTGGGTCTTATGGCTATGGACCGTACCGAATTAAAAGTATGCAGACACTCCTTAATCACCCATCATAATATTAATTGTATGTACCTTAGATTTTACGAAATACTGGCACGGAAAAAGAAAGAAAGTATGCCGCGAAAATTGCACCTGTCAGAGATCAAGGTAATTATCTGTTGTGCAGTATTCTCTTGGGTAATGTGTTGGTTAACTCCACCTTTACCATTCTACTGGATGGTTTGACCTCTGGACTTTTTGCTGTCATATTTTCCACCTTGGCCATCGTGCTTTTCGGTGAAATAACACCTCAGGTATGCTGTCGGCTTAACTATATGATTGGGTTCTGTAAGAGTAACACGCTCAACAAAAGTAATTCATTTTCAACACACTTCCGATGCAGTCTAATATTCTTTGACTTACCCCTTGTAACAACAACTATCCCTCAATGCTTTTTTGACTGATTTATCATTTGACTAGTAAAGATGAATATAAGATCCGCTGTACAGTTTGAAACATTATGCCAAATATTGGTTTTGGTAACTCATTATTTCATAAATATTCACAAAAAAAAATGGTTTTCATATATTAAAAATAAATAACCAATTTAAAATTATTCTAATGGTCCGACAATATAATTAATTTTGTATTATTTTTTGTTTTTTGCATCAACAATGCCAAAAATTATATAAAACCCAGTTCTTTATTTAATAAAGCCCTACTTGGAGGTTCCTGTTGCAGTTAAATACATTCTGACTTTTATATACAATTATATATATATTCACATACCAAGTGTGCTTCCTTTTTTCTACAATGTTTTTAATGTTATTTTTTTGTTCGATATATTTGAGAGGTATCAAAAGTATGAATTATACTTAATATTCGCATTCAATTTTTTAATGCAATACTTATTGCGAGTGAAGATGATGGGCATAGTTACACAAATTTTGTATGTCTGCTTTTCTTCACCGAACATCATTTGGACAATGTATAATTTTTATGTTATACACGGCTTTTATACTGTTAGGCAAGATTTTGGTTAATATACAAGTATAAAGTATGTGGTCGATCTGCATAAAAGATTGAGAAATGTAATTTATTTAAAAAGATAATACTTTGAGCTGCCTAACGCTGTTACATAACTCTCTCATCATTTAATTAAAAATTAAATATTTTAATCAAAAGCAAAAAAATATTCGGTTTACAGGCTGTGTGTTCAAGACACGGTTTAGCAATTGGAGCTAAAACCATATTAATTACCAAAACGGTAATGGCAATAACAGCCCCGCTGTCTTACCCAATATCTCGGGTTCTAGATGCATTATTGGGTGAAGAGATTGGCAATGTTTTCAATCGTGAACGCCTAAAAGAACTTGTTCGTGTAAGTATGCATCCAGCTTTTAAGTTAAAATTTTAAATGTCAAAACGAAAACTAAGAGTATTTTAATTGCTTAGGTCACCAACGATGTAAATGATTTGGATAAAAATGAAGTTAATATTATATCGGGTGCTTTAGAGCTGCGTAAAAAAACTGTTGCCGATATAATGACACATATTAATGACGCTTATATGCTTTCATTGGATGCCGTACTCGACTTTGAAACTGTGTCTGACATCATGAACTCTGGCTATTCTCGTATTCCAGTATACGACGGTGATAGAAAGAACATTGTTACTTTGCTTTATATTAAAGACCTGGCATTCGTGGATACTGATGATAATACGCCATTGAAGACACTATGCGAATTTTATCAAAATCCAGTTCATTTTGTTTTTGAGGACTACACGTTAGATATTATGTTTAATCAATTCAAGGAAGGTACAATCGGTCACATAGCATTTGTTCATCGTGTCAACAATGAAGGTGACGGTGATCCATTTTATGAAACTGTTGGTCTTGTTACATTGGAAGATGTCATTGAGGAACTGATTCAAGCAGAAATTGTTGATGAAACCGATGTGTTTGTCGATAACCGCACTAAAACTCGCCGTAGTCGTTATAAAAAAGCTGACTTTTCTGCGTTTGCCGAACGCCGCGAGGCTCAAACTGTGCGTATTTCTCCTCAATTAACTTTGGCAACATTCCAATACTTAAGTACAGGTAACAAAAATTTAACTCAGATTTTTTTTTATAATACATTAGAGTAAATATTTGTTTTTTTTATCGACAGCTGTTGATGCGTTTAAAAAGGATGTAATTTCAGAACCGATCTTACGGCGATTACTTAATCAAGACATTTTCCACAATATTAAAATAAAGGGGAAAAATAAGGATGATCCCTGTCTGTTTATATTTACGCAAGGAAAAGCTGTTGACTTTTTTGTACTTATATTAGAGGGACGTGTTGAAGTGACAATTGGCAAGGAAGGTCTTCTATTTGATAGTGGTCCATTTACTTATTTTGGAACACAAGCATTGGTTCCAAATGTTGTTGTTGGTGAGTATATTAGATAACCATTTAAATGACCATTAACTAAAAAAAACCAAAAAAAAGATTCTCCAACCCAGATGGGATCGATGCAGTCTTTGAATATGGATTCAAAAATTCGGCAAACTTTTGTTCCGGATTATTCTGTTCGCGCTGCTACGGATGTGATATATATTGCAATCAAACGTAGTTTGTACCTTACTGCAAAGAAAGCAACTTTGCTAGAAAAAAGTCGCAAATCGGGGACGTTCTCAACTGAAACATATGATGACGAAGTTGAACGTCTACTTCATTCGATAACAGAAGATGAAAAGCCTCGACTTCTAGCAGCCACTCAGAGTACAAGACGATTATCAAAGCCCAACAGGAGTATAACATCTTCACCTACGAACAATACAATATCTCACGATGATAGAAGTAATAAAATTGCTCATGAACCTACTGAAGATGGTTCACTAAGTAGCTTAGTTACTTCGGATGTAGCAGGTGATCTTCAAAACGGAAGTAACGATGACAGAGATGGAACGTCAACGCCGCTTTTGCCAAAGCCGGGAGAAAATAACGAATCCAGGCAAAACAAACCACAATAACGACAGTCTTCGGGGGTATCCTTTACATTAGGACCTAGTTGCCGTAAATTATTTCTGTTCACAAGAATCGCTCACAATTGTTTTAATGCAAACCAAAATATGCTTGCGGTTTCCTTAAATATATTTATTTCAATTATTGTTAATTTTTCAATTCAACAAGAGACATAACCAGACTTTACATAACTATAAATGATCATGCTTGTCTACGAAATCATAATATATTGTTATAATATATATTATTTAGTGTTGAAATTTTTTGAATCCTGAAATACATATATTACACATGTAATACCTCATACATTATGTACTTAAGAAGAGAAATTAAAGCATCAGTGCTTACAATTCATCCCATATTTCTACTTCAAATCAAATGATATAAATGAAATACAATCGCAGCATTAATAGGAATTTGTTAAATTTGTTTATTGTTCAGCATTAATTTTTAATATTTTAGTTTTCACTTCATAGTCAGTCTAAAGATGTTATTTAAGTAACGATATTCCTATAATTTACCAATGTGCACAAGTTTTGTTTTTAATGTTGTTTAATATTTGGGTTATTAAATTAAATGCTTTCTTCTACATATAAAGTCCCACTTCATGTAGCATAACTATATTACTTGAGAAGTTAAAAACTTCTCACCTGTTATTCATAAATTTAAAAATGTTATTTAGCAATTTATTATGCATAAAAATGAAGAGCATATACATAAAACCTATGTTAACTTAGAATAAAAGCATACCTATATCTACAAAAATACACTATGTACAAGCAGCAGAAATTGGTTTTTAAATGTCCATCGCATTTGTGAGTAACGCTTAGATTACTGTTCCGACCAGCGTTGACTATAGGTAAACTATTTTGAAAGATTCTTAGAAAGAACCTTCATATAATGTAACACGTGCTTGCAATAAATTATACATTTTATAGAGTTCATATATTTACTATTAAATGATAAAGAATTAATGTCAATAGAGCTACTTTGTTACTTCCTTATATTTACAATATATATTCGTTATAAAATGTACATGATCTTCAAACAATATTTATTGGGTTACAAAAAAGTTGCATACTTTTCCAAAAAGTAGATTTTTTAAAAAAAAAAAGGTGGATCACGTTCAATCGTTTTTGTGTTCTCATATTAGGCGTGAAGTCAATCTCTAAAAATTGTATTTTTGTCCATAAAACTCTGCGACGCGTTTTCATTGTATTAAATTTGATAGCAATTACATAAGTCCTTTAGAAATCATGTTAATTTATTGGACCGGCTTGCGCAATGTTTGAAAAGGATTTTCGGATATTAAATTGAGATTCCTATCATATTGTTACGAAAATCGGATCTGAACCAAAGGACTTCCAGAGCATCGGCTGATTTGTATAAGAGTTGGAAATTGGAATTTACGTTATCAATATTTCTCAGTGTCGCCACCTAGCGGCCAGCAGACAAATCCAGCGGTTTGTTTAGCTCAAGACACAAACCACTGCTATATTCGAGAGGTAAGGAAATTAGCTTAACGAAAATGAAAAACCTGAACGCGTGGTGTAATTAATGGCTAACACAAATCTTATGTGTGTATAAAAACTGAAGTCGTATCATAAAACGAAAATTTTGAATATTTCGGGTTTTGGGAACCTGCCCCCAAACGACCAAAATGACAATATAATCAAAAATAGGAGTAAAAAAATACTATAGACTTACGAATTGGTTTGTGCATATTTACATTCTTATACTCCTATTAAATTCTAAAAATTAAAAAAAAAAAAGAATTTAGTTTCCATTATGTCGGCAGCTGCTTTACTGAAGCACAAAATTGTTTCTAGCGTGTTTCTATGAATTTTTTTTCAATGTTTCAGTTGAGTTTTATTATATCTTATTTATCACGATATGGGATTCGAAAAATACGTATTTTAAAGTCTTTTATAAAGGCCGGTAAGATATTAAATAGAAATTTATTCATGTAATCTTAGCTGAGCCTAGTCTATTTTCAAATTATTATGAATTATGCTTTGTGATATACAAAATAAAACCAATATATGGCCGTATCCATATCTATCCACATTTGGCCATGAGCTTCAGTTTTATGAAAGTTAATTAATTATTAAAATGAATGTTAGTTTGCAATCAGCCAAATAAAATCCGATATTCATTTTAAAATGTTATCGATAGTAATAAGCGATTATATGTTCCTCTGAAAGTATTACTCAATTGTTTGATATCGTATAAAAGAATTTTCTCATTGGCGCGGCTAGGCAAATTTTATTTTCCAATTATTTAAAATTATGGGCATTATTACTATTTTGTGTCACTGGCAATCGAATCCTTGATCAAAGTTATGAATATTTAATTTATTATATTGTGCGATTTTTGAAGGGGTTTTCATATGGCATTATAATTAGAATAAAACCAGGGAATATCACTTATATTTAGGCCCACAGGGTTACAGAAATTGTGTTGAACTCTTATTAAAAAGAATCCCTAGTTAAATAAAATTTACGTTCAGTTGGAGGTAAATCGGTTTTTTGCTCATAAACTCAATGCATAGTGGCGGTAAAGCGCAGCCCCGTGCGGGCAGGCTCAATGGTCGCCCGCCAGGACTGACTGGAAGGGAGATTGGCATGTACTATAAAAATCTTTCAAAGCAACGTAAAAATAAAGACGCTACAAATGAGACCAAAATAAAACTGGGCTGCGATGTAAGCGTGCCGCCGGCTATTCTAACGCGTATCAATCAATACATGGACCAGTTCAAAGCCGCTCGCGAAACCGCAGAGAAACACTTGGATGAGAAATTCAAAGAACAATTTCGCCATTTGCTGAGCGTTAATTTTGATGCGTTTGTAGACGAGACGAAGAAACAGAACCAGGACTTGGATCTGCGCAACCACAGCCTGGATGAATACATTGAAAAGCAGCAGCAAGAACAACTGCAAACTGCAGAGTTGCGAGCACGCTACGAGGAGCGTATGAAGTTGCCAACAATGAACCATGCTGCAGACATTTTGGAGGCTGTGAATAATAATCAGGTTTTGCTGATTGTGGGTAGCACAGGCTGCGGTAAAACAACGCAGGTGCCGCAGCTCTTGCTGGACGACTGCATAGCGAAGGGGATAGGATCTAGCTGCCGTATTGTGTGCACCCAGCCTCGTCGTATCTCGGCGATAACTGTGGCGGAGCGAGTTAGCTATGAGCGCGCCGAACAGCTCGGCACCTCCGTAGGGTATCAGATTCGTCTGGAGAGCTGCAAGCCGCGCGAACGTGCCTCCATTACTTACTGCACCACAGGCGTGCTCTTGCAGCAGCTGCAGTCAGACCCGCTGCTGCACAACGTTAGTGTTCTGCTCCTTGACGAGATTCATGAGCGAAGCGTTGAGACGGACCTCCTGATGGCATTGCTGAAGACAATACTGCCACATCGGCCCTCGTTGAAAGTAGTTTTAATGAGTGCGACGGTGCGGGAATTGGACTTTTGCAATTATTTTAATAAATGCCCAATATTTCGAATTGAGGGGGTTATGTATCCAGTCGAGATGCTCTATCTGGAGGACGTGCTCTCCTTAACAGGTTATCAGTTTGATTCGCAACAGAACAAGCGTGCCCGTTCCCGCTGGGATCAGTCTGACCATGGAGCCATTATCGAGCCATATATAAGACAGGTGCGTGGCAGGTACGACAAAAAGGTTCTCGATCAGCTGCGACTGCCCCATTCCGAGGGTTGCGAGGACATTAACTTTGTTGCAAATCTCATATACTATATATGCACAAGCAAGTCGGATGGTGCCATATTGGTTTTTATGCCGGGATATGATAAAATATCCAAATTGCACAGCACACTGACAAATCCTCGATCGTCCAAGGGTCAGCGCTGGCGCGATCACTTGATAGTCTATCCACTGCATTCAATGCTGCCCTCAGTGGAGCAGCAATCGGTGTTTCGACGAGCCCCCAATGGCAAGCGGAAAGTCATCATATCCACCATTATTGCCGAGACTTCAGTAACCATTGACGATGTAGTTTATGTCATCAACACTGGTCGCACAAAAGTTAGTAACTATGATATTGAGACGAACATACAAACACTCGAAGAGTGCTGGGTCACGCTGGCAAATACACAGCAGCGCAAGGGACGCGCCGGTCGCGTCCAGCCAGGCATATGTTATAATCTGTTCAGTCGTGCGCGGGAATCGCACATGTCGGAGACGCCCACACCAGAGATATTACGCAGCAAATTGGAATCGATCATACTAAGTCTGAAGTTGTTACACATCGATGATCCTTACGCCTTTCTTGAAACTGTGATCGATGCACCTGTCCCGATGGCCATTAGCAATGCCATTAAGCTGCTAAAGAGGTGAGTGTCTTTGAATTTAAATATGCGTTCCTTAAATCAAATTATCTTTAATCAGAATTGAGGCGCTTGATAACGCTGGCCAGTTGACGCCGCTTGGCATGCATCTAGCCAAATTACCTATTGATCCCCAGATGGGTAAAATGATGTTGATATCAGCGCTATTTCGTTGTCTGGATCCCATTACTTCGGCAGCGGCTGCCCTCTCCTATAAAAGTCCGTTCTACACTCCCATGGGTCAGGAACGCCGTGTCGACGAGGTTAAGCGCAAAATGGCGCAACAGATGAGCAGTGATCATCTTATGGTTCACAACACCATTTGCGCCTACCGCGAATCTCTGCAAGAACACCGGGACCGCGACTTTTGCTATAACAATTTTCTGAGCCACATGACTCTTCAGCAACTGGAACGTATGAAGCAACAATTTTCTGAGCTCCTATGTAACTACAAGTAAGTTTCTGTTAGCTTTGGTAGTTAACTAATACGAAATAATTGTTATATATAAAAACATATATATATATATATATATTCACATGAATTATCATAGCCTATGATTACTCTCCGTCCACAAAGTACCAAGATGTAAGAGAGCTCTTATGAGGAATTTTGAACAGATTTTACTTTAAATCCGTAACTAAAACCTTGGCGAGGCTTAAGTGTTGGGTTCAGGGTATCTCCAATCTTACTTGTTTTATCATAAGCGATAAAAAATTAGATATTTGTGTCTAAAACAAATAACAATTGTGCTTACAGATTTCTAACCTCTTCAAATTGTAAGCACGAATCCTCGAACATCAATGCAGAAAAGATTCCACTGCTTCGGGCTATTATCGGAGGCGGCCTTTATCCAAACATGGCATACTTATGGTAAGCGCCATGCTCCTCAGCCTCCCTCCTACCATAACAACTCCACTGTTTTCTTTTCTAACAGCAAATCACGTCAAATAAAAAATCGTGTTCGCGCTATTCACAACATGTCCACCGATGATGGCCACCGGGTTAACTTCCATCCCTCATCGGTAAACAGCGGCGAGAGTGGATTCGACTCAAACTACTTTGTTTACTTTCAACGACAGAAATCAACAGCCCTTTTTCTCCTCGACGCGACCATGGTATTTCCAATGGCACTAATTATATTTGGCGATGGTGTCGAGTCTGGCGTTTTGGAAAAAACCCATTATCTGTCTGTGGCCCAAACGTACTAGTAAGCAGGCTATCAAATTCGCAGAACATAAATACTTTTTTATAAGCATGTTCTAACGTTTCCTTTCTACAGTTTCAAATGCAATGCGGAGACAGCTGCAATAGTTCTTGATTTACGAAAGTGCTTGGAAGACTTATTGCTCGAAAAGGCTTTGCATCCAGCGCCCATCGAGGAGAACAGTGATGATAATAAACTAATCAAGTGTGTATCTTTCTTATTGTCTTTACGAAAACCAAACATTTTTTTAAATTTTTTATTTATAAATATACACTGTTTCCAAAAAGTTAACAGTTTTTCAGTTTAGTGTATTTGGCATCGTGTAGCACGTTATCAATTTACGCCAAATTTTGTCAATTTTTGTAATCCTGCTAATATTTAATGTATTATTGTTTTTTAAATTAATAATTTCTTGCAGTTTGGGAGCTAGAATTTAAAATTGGTTTTGTGGATTATTGATGAGTTTTTGGTACATTTTACCAACTTTGTCAAGTCCACTAAATCTAAGACTTTTTTTATTTCTTTTCATTTTTTTCTTTAATTTTTATACATTTAATTAAATAAAAACAAAAATATTTAATTTCGCAATGTGCAAAATTAAATGTTTCTGTATCCGAATTAGAACATTATTTTGCATAGTTTCCTATCAGTCTGTCCGCAAATCTCTAAAACGCTCCACATTATTGCATAGAATATTACACTATATATATTTATATATATATGATTCAATTAAAACATTTCATATTGGTTAACTACCAAAGCTCAGAACAACTTACTACAAAGGAGCTAAGATTGTTGCTTCATATGCCTATGACAATAAAATAAATTTAATTATTACCATATATTTTCAACAGGGCAATCGAACTTCTTCTCTCAATTGACGATAAAATGGGTGACGACTTCGATATGATGTCCGCTGATGAGATTGACGATTAACTTCACGATTGTATATAAGATTATTGTTGAATGAATAAATCAATGTGTGATATTAGCATTTGAAGCTTTCATTTTATGAATACCAAATTGTTATTTTTTAATATGTATCAAAAAGTATATAAAACGCCAAGTATTTTTTAACGCACAAGTTTAATCATCTTCAAGGAGCTCAAATGTATTTCGTGATCGTGCTGGCTGATCGTCGCATTCTTCCTCGTCGGCGTTGGTTTCGTCGTTAGAGCTGTCCTGTTCATCGCTCTCGGCAGCTACAACAAATACAGTTATAATAATAATCATAATCATAAAGTTTTTTTCTCTACTTACTATCTGAACAGATGGAAGATGTATCCTCATTAGTCTCGCTATCAGGTTCGTCAATATCCACCTGCTGATATTTGGTAACCTCGACCAGATGGGGATGCTGCCGCCAGCTTTCTCGATGATCATGAAATCCGGTTGGGTAAAACTGCAGCACTAATTGCTGTTGTCCGGCCAGACACATGCGTAAAATGTGATTGGCAGCACGGTTTCGGTCCGGCCGAGCCGCCTTTGCGGTGAGAAAACCGCGCTTATACGCCCAAGCTTCTGAAATTGCTACAGCAGACCACTCCTCATAGTCCTCAGGCAGATGTAAACGAAGTA
Organism: Drosophila micromelanica; assembly: GCA_004143825.1. Classification (NCBI taxonomy): domain Eukaryota; kingdom Metazoa; phylum Arthropoda; class Insecta; order Diptera; family Drosophilidae; genus Drosophila; species Drosophila micromelanica. The sequence continues at coordinate 2,576 of SCDY01002251.1, read as the reverse complement.
CTTCAGGCATATTCACGTGTTCCGCCAGCAACTTGAGCGAACGATAAGGCACTTGTAACTGTGAGATGGGAAAACTGCCAATCAGCACTTGCAAGCTCTTTGGCGTGCTAGAGGGGAAAACAAGGCCAGGGCAGTCGCAAATACGCACGTGCTGCACCAGGAATATGGTTTGGAAATGTTTGGTATGACCGGGCGTCCGACTAACGCTCACAACTTTACGTCCTTTGAGGGCATTGATGAGCGAAGATTTTCCCACGTTTGGAAAACCAATGCAGCCCAGAGTCAAAACGCCGCTGTTGTATTTCACGTGCTGATGTGGTGTAGTGTCTATGGAACTGCTGACTTTCGACTCTCCTTCGACCTGAATTGTGTTGGTTGTCTCGTCTATATTGAACATTTCAATGTCCATATCATCACGAATCTTTTGCTCCCATTCTGAGAGATCTACGTCACCTTGCACGTAGTTTCGGCACTCGCGATAGATATTATAGACTCCCTCCATGCTCTGCCGATGGGCACGCTGATTGCGCTTAATCCGGGTACCCTTCCGGCTATGTAGTGAGTAAGATGCAAACAATACAACAGGAAGCTCCGGATAACGTTCCTTGAAGTAGTTGCGCCAAGCAACGACAGCCTCGGGTGTAACTAGATCGACTTTATTAAAGACAAGAATCACATGCTTCTTTAGCGTACGAATAATGTAGTCGTAAAGGGTAGGTGGAAACATCAGCGACGCATAACGTACGTCCACAATGATCAGCAATATATCAGAGAACTCGAGCACCCGCCAAAGCTGACGCCAAGTTTCTAAATTAAGCTCGAAAAGAGATAGTTCTTTGCTATCGCTACTCTGCTTTTTAAATAGGATCTCATCGACATACTCCTGTAAAACATACATGCAATTTAAGCATGTAAAATATAAATCCAATTTATCGGCTGACATACCTTGAAATACCGGTTTTCGTTTCGGTCCAAAAGATCTTTGCTCTGGTCAAAGGTCCAAGATGGTCGCACTGGGAAGTCAAAATTCTCAAAATAGCGTGCATCAATCTCCCTTTGTGTGGGCGTCAGAACATCCAGTGGCTTGCATCCCTCCTGCTTCATAAGCTCTATCTCCTTTTTGCTTTCTTGCGTGAATTGAAGATTGTAACGATTGACATTCTTATGTCGCGCGCCGCCCCGTGGTAAGGGCTGCTCCATAAGCTTCCGATCCACTGTTGTCTCTGGCACATCGCTGTCCTCGTAAGATTCTTGTGTGCTCCGTAAATACTTGGGCTGACCTGTAAGCATCGGCATGCTCAATAAAGGATGATAGTGATCATTGTCATTTACCCTTTGCGGTGCGCTTTTGCAGCAATTGGTCTTTCTTCTTTTTTCCGCTGAAAGGCACTTTTCGTCGTTGTTGAGGCATCTTTGAATTCTATGTGATTAATATATATGTAGCTTAATTTCTCCAATTTATCAATTAGGTTGCTATGTTTGGCATTCCTTGTTAACGCAAAAAGAGCGTATGTTAACGCAGGAAAGAGCGCATGTTAACACAGGAAAGAGATGTCTGGTTCAAGAGTTGACAGCTTTCCATTAAGTTGTTCGTAAAAAGACATTTTTAATTTAAAAGATTTTTCATGTTATCTTGTATAGCTTATAAGTCAGATGCTTACTTAGTATTACGTTTGAAAGGCTTTTTTTAGCTCATAAAGCAAAACCACTTTATATGTCTGTTGAATAGCATTTGGGCTCCACAAAATACTTTTACATTGGTCGCAGTGTACTTAGCCAACTGCGGTCTGTCAGCTGATCGCAACAAATGCCGGTTATTTATTGCTTTGTAAAAGATTTTGGTATTTTAATACTACATGCAATCATTAGTCTGTTAATAAACATACAAATCCAATTATGCACTTTGAGCTTGCGATAATGGTTTTGCAATCGGCAAAATTATTATCTTTGGTTTTCGCTTAAGCTCTGCATAATGCCATTAAAAGGAATTAAAATTTTGGAGTTTGCGGGACTGGCACCAGGGCCATTATGTGGTAAAATACTTGCCGATTTTGGTGCTAGCGTTACGCGTATTGACAAGGTAAATAAGAACTGCGAAATATATTTCTTAACGGCAGAAACTTGAGATTGAGCATCTGTAGGTACTAGACAATCCTTTGGATGTATTGTCCCATGGTAAAAGCACTCTGGCTGTGGATCTAAAAAAGGAAGGAGGTCAGCGGCTTGTGCAACAACTGGCCACCAAATATGACGTGATTATTGAACCATTTCGTCCCGGAGTTATGGAGAAGCTTAAATTAGGCCCTGAACAATTATGTGCAAAAAACCCGCGATTAATTTATGCGCGACTTACGGGATTTGGACAGAAGGGACGCCTAGCAGCCCGGGCCGGCCACGATCTTAATTATGTAGCAGTGTCTGGCGTGCTGTCCATGCTGGGCCGAGCAAACGAGAAACCAACGGCGCCCATCAACCTATTAGCGGATTTTGCAGGTGGAAGTGTTTTGTGTGCATTGGGGATATGTCTGGCATTGCTGGAACGCCATAGGTCAGGACGCGGACAGGTGGTGGATGCG
>SCDY01002250.1:0-15588 GCA_004143825.1 Drosophila micromelanica | reverse complement strand
CAAAATAATTCGCAATCCCTAATCACTAACTCTACATTCTCGTCCCTCCAAGGAAACATAACATTACTATTTCTTTAAAATAATTGCTCCTATCGGTATAATTATTAAATCTTCTGTATCTTATTATACCTGGAGTAAGCCTCTTCTTCACAAAACCACTACCGTCGCGAAATGCGTTAACTAAATATTCGGAAGACCTCGGTGTTTCGATACTCTCTGCGTCATCAATATACGAACGAGTTCAACAATGCCTTTTGCTAAAACTATAAAAAGATGAGTCGTCAGGTAAATTTTGCAACTGTTGCCTAGATTTAATTATCCTAACCCGATGCTCTGGTTACGGAATACCAAATCTTCATATTTTTTGTGATCTAACCTCTCGTCTACATAAATGCCCGTATTGTGGGTCTGATACTCTGAACATCTGCGTTATTTGTATCAGTGTTGATAAACTGATCAATAAAGGACTTTACATGGGGAATGCTTGACTCATCAGACGTGTCAAGCCTGGAGGCATCTTTCAGCCAAATCATGCCATGAATGTGTGGTGAGTCTCGTTGCTGAAGCTCTACTCGCTAATGAAATTGAATGACCCTATGGGAACCGAAAACACCGCCTTCCTTTTTCATTAGCTTCAAAAGCTGCCTGAATCGAAAATTTAAATACCTAGCACAACTTACGCGGTCTGCTCTAATGAGGCGGGCCTTTTCATTTAAATTGAATTCTACTGCTACTTCTTCCGAAATATCTACCTTATCAACGTTTTTTGCAAGTAAAACTAACAGCTCTGTCCATCTTGTTTCTGCTGCTGAGAAAGCTATAAAAAATGTCGAAAGACCAAATTGCCTAATCATGGCAATAACTTTTTTTTTTCTGCTTCCCAGTGAGCAGGAGACGTGCGAATACCTTTGAAAACCCTATAGCCATCAACATAGTGCATTAAACTATCTATGTCCTCTTCGTTTAGGGCGTTAGCCGCAGAAGTGCCTTGAGTGGCGCTGTGCTTACGTAAGCAAATTGAAGTATTATTCCTAATATTAATAATTTCCAACTTTTTATAGTTAAGAAACAATTTATCTGTTCTAGACCCCTTCTATCAAAATTCCTAAGCTTGGATCTAAATATGGTTGTAAAACTTTCTGAGCATTTTTTTTTTAATGCCAGCAAAAATAGTTGGGAAGGCCAGCTCCTCCGAATCGCAGCCTTCGATCATATCCCTAGAACGCTGACGCAGGAGCTATAACTATTTTTTTCATAGCAATGTTTTTTAAAGGAACATTTTCTATCAGTGTTTCCTGGCCTCCTGGATTAAGTACCTCAGTTTCTACACTTCTATTTTGCTTGATTATGGAGGCTTGAGCAGATCTACCTTCTAGTTCGGTTATCAAGTCCCTATCTTCGGCTGATGCAACAAAGGGAACTTCGTCAGACGAAAAGGAAGCTAGCCACTGTTCATTAATAGCTATTGGGTGCTTCCTGTAGAGCTCGGTGCTGACTAAAAATCTAATTGCATCAACAACTTTAGAGGGCCTAATGGTTTCAGCTATGAAATCATGGCTATATTCCATCCTACGATTGAGATGAAGTTGAACTACGTCGGATTCATTAAACGCCCTTGAACGGGAAATAACTTCATTGGCTACAGGAATTGGAACATTGACCACTGCTCCTTTCATTGCATTTAGGCGTCCATATCCTAAGGAGTTTATTATCATAAAAGGAAGGCGTGGGGCGGCAAGCCGTTTCTCTAAAAGCGTTAAGCCTTTCAAGCAATCTGGAAGATCGGGAAAATCTAGGCCTTTTGTTATAGAAGCCTTTGGTTTTTTTTTCTGACTTAATGCTGCGACTACATGTTTTGCAAAAACTATACTTGTTATCGGCAGAAGGAAATTCAGAGGATAGATATAAAATATCTGAACTAACATCAGCACTACACTTACTTTCCATAAACTCTTGCAACATATGCAAACCTGATTGGGTCCCTGTTTGACTGTTTTTATACACATGTCTATTAAAATATCTAGGTTTCTTCTTAAATTTTTTCTAAATTTGACCTATTTAACTGATTCCTATGAACTCTAGGCATTCTGATAACTAATTAAAATATAAATATGTATTCACTAAAATAAATAATATATATATAAATATATATTTTATAAGGTGCGGATAATATATATAATATATTATAATAAATTAAATGATTTCAAATGTTAATATAATTATATAATATATTACAATATATTTTAGCATAAATTTAAACAATATTCAGTCTTATCAAAGACTTGTTTAGATAAATATATAAGAAATACAATAATTAATTATAATATGTATAATAATGAATTATATATTATAGTATTAACTAAAAAAATTTATAGTCTTTAGAAAAACTTTTTTTTTAATAAATATATAATAAGTCTTGCGATTTTTTTGATCCTAAATAAGCAGCAGGTTCTTATGCGCTCAGCGAAATCTACACAAGCCGACTATTACACGACTCGGACGCGTACTCAGAAACCGTCACTCACGAAAAAACACTTAACACTTTAATAGAAGATGGGCGAAGAGGGAGTGAGTCTGTCACATGCAGTTGCAAGTGTATAGCGCAGTCACACCTACGTTCACATATATATAAACGTAACGAGTTCTGCACTAATGTACACACGAATCACTCAATACGCAGAACGCAAGCATACAAACATACACATGCAGGCTTAATGTTGTCCCCAGTTGCCAAAATTAGCCGCCAAATATAATTTGTTAATAATTTATGCCTTTACAACAAACATTGTCACCAACTATTTTATTTTACTTGTACTGTCACTAAATAGATATTTTAAATCACTTAACAACGGAAAAAATCGAAAAAATTTTAAAATCGTAATCCGAAATTGACGATACGCACAAAAGTCGGTAGCGTGAGCGTAATCGCAGGCTAAGGACTAAATCGCTCTGTAATTTGAGATGGGAAACGCATTGCTGCAAACGAAACAATCGAAAAATCGATAAAGCCCGCGCTTTCTAAAAGCTATATATGTGTGAAAAATTGTCAAGAGCATTAAACTCACTGCAAATTATATAGTATAATAATTTTATATTTTATTAACTTATTTGATACTTGCCCAGTTTTACAAAAATTATAGCTTAATGAAAAAAAATAAATGTAATCATCACTTTTATACGCATATGAGATATATGCAACAAATTACTGCTTCCAAAAATTTACCGATGCATTGGAATTTAAGCGAGCGTGTTAAGCGTTAAAAATAATTAGACAGCAGAATAATGAATTCGTAAATAATACAAAAACATTAAAAACCACAAGTCTCGAACCCACCCGAAAAATCACTTAATGAATGAGAATGCTTGCGCTTGGCTCTTCTATCTCGCTAGTTATAGTTATATTTTCTTTAAAAACTTTTGGGTTTCTCAGTAACAGTAGGCAAAAAAATTGAGATGAGGCAGAATGTTACCTACATTTGCACAAAAACATTATATCCATTTTGGATGGATTCAAGTAAAATTTTAATTATTAATTAACACAACCAAAAAAGAAAAAAAAAGTAAGAACGTTGCAGTCGGGCGTTACCGACTGCGTTTTACTCGTTCACATTCTTAATTATTATTATTATTTTAAAAAATTTCGGTAATTGGGAGTTCGTCTCCGAAATTTTGTGCCGATCTTTGAAGGCGATGGCCAGTTATCTACCCTCTAAATTTGGTAACTCTAGCTTAAAAACTGTGGGAGATATAGGCATTTGCGTCGGAGCGGGGGCGCTGGGGGCGTTTTAGGGCGTATTTTGGGCGTAGCCGGGATATCAAGGTCTCATTTTTTAGGGAAGGTCACCAGCTATCTACATACCTAATTTGGTGGTTTTATCTTAAAAATTGTGGGAAATATTCACTTTTTATCGATTTACAATTTGAGGTGTATCGACATGTTATCGTATTGCAAGCCTCCCAGTGGGCGTGGCACAAAAATCTTAACTTTTTGTCTGAAGAAGATAGAAGATATACATCAAAAAGATTCAAGTCTCTATCTTCAATAGCGCCGGAAAAAGTTGCGTTCATCCGGACGGACAGACGGACAGCATGACTGACATTGCACAAACCCAATATACTCTTTTCACTTCGTGAACAAGTATTAAAAACAATCTTGAGGTTTCTCCGAGCCGAGATTCAATCTCGGACCCTTCAACTGCTGCTGCACGTCTCCTAACGGCTGGACCACTCCTTCGATTAATATTGTTGTAATAAAATTCAGTTTTACTACGCAAAAAAAAAATTCCAAGAAAAACGATAGACAAAATTTTGCATTTGCATGTGTGTGTGCACATGAACATCAAAATTGCTTGTGCTGCAGCTTGGCCCTCACTTCGGAAAAGAGATTCTTGGTTTTCTCGTAAACAGAATGTATGATCGTTATGAAATTTGCAGCACTTATTGACTGCATCAAAATGTATTTACAAACCAATTTGCAGCACTGTAGTATTTAATTTGCGGTTTTATAGTTTTACCGAATTTGGTGGCTGGAGTATATAGTTTCGGAGTTATATTTAAAAATCCGAGTCAAAAATCCGATAAATATCGATAATAAGAAAACGGAAAGAGTTATCTTTTGAACCGAAAGAGTCCAAGATCAGTTTTCTAGCATTTGTAGTATCTGAAATCGAAACGTTCATACAGGCAGACAGACAGGAAGAAAGACAAACATACAGACGGACAGAGAAATTTAATTGGCTTGTCAATTCAGATGAATCGATTTCGCCAGTAATCAATTTATGGGCAATGATTATTTCAAGCATAGTTCTCAGATTAGTTAGGGACGGCATACACATGACCCAAATTCCAGAAAGGGATGGACAAGAGATATAAAAAGGATCTTTGTGGAATAAGGGTCATTAAACTCCTTGGACCATCTCTTAATAAATCCAAGAACTGTCATCGCCTTCTTGACAACAGTAGTAATATGAGCATCAAATTTAGTTTTGAGATCAAAAACTACTCCAAGGTCATTAATAACTTTATCTGTATTATTTATCCATTAAAGCACTATGCTAAAAAGTCATGACCAGCTTGTAAGAGAGTGTGAATGTATCGAAGGTCATTGATGAACAGAGTGAAGAGAAGCGGACCAGATGACTACCTTTGGGGACACCGGAAGTCACCCTGATACAGTGTGAAATAGTATTTCTAAAAAGAACCTTTTGGGATCTATTTCTCAAATACTTTAAAATACAGTTAAACGACCAGTTGGACTGTTGGACTGTAATCGATATTGGTAGGGCTGATTTTTTCTAGTGGATGTGGAATAAGTAGTTTGAAAAAATTATGCGATGTCGGCGATGTCCTGATCAGTGTCCGCACTAGCGTTTTTAAAAGTTACTTAAGAAGGCAAAATATTCTGCTTTCTTTTAGAGTTGACAAACCTGAAAAAATTGCTGTGGGTTTTGTGAAAACTGAAGTTGACAACGACGAAGATAATTTTTGTAGCATTCAAGGTTGAGCTTCGAGAAATTTGATCTGGCAACAGCATAACGGGAAAAATCTACTGGATTTCCCGATTTTTTTAATTTTTTATAATATTTCGACTTAACATTTTTTTAATCTAAGTAATCCCTTTGAGGACCAGAGAGGCTGATTAGACTTCGCCGGATACATAAGAGGCACGCAAACATCAAGATATGAATTCAGAGTATTATAAAAAAGTTTAACGGCAACATCAAAACCTGTAAAATGGTACAATTGGGACCAGTCGGTACGCTGAATAAGATCATTAAGCTTAGCAAAATTAGCCTTTCGAAAACAGCGGGTGCGATCCGCCGGTTTTGGTGCCCCAAAAGGCAACTCATGTAGACCGTCAACAAGATCATGTGACCTTGAAGGCATCAGAAACATAGAGTCTATATATGAGGACCACGTCAGATCGGGACGATTAAAATCGCCAAAAACAACAATGAGGTCCCTATCAGATAATAGGTAAGAGATTGATTGGATGGTGGAAAGGTGGTCTAAATAAATAGACATATAAGAGAGAGGGGAATGTACGAACAAGTTACATACATATAAAAATTCCCCAAACAGACTTTTACACCAACAAAGTCAATGTCGAAAGGTGGACTCTGAAGGGGCTCAGACGAAAAGGCGGGCTCGACTGCAATAAGAACACCTCCCCCAGCACGAGAGAAAGCAATTATATTGCAATCAGAGTGAACACTGTCTACATAAAGACCTCTAACGCTTTGATAGGCAATATTAACGAAGGTTATTAGTTTTTAGACGCCGCAACCGTGGCTCTTTTACAATTAGGTATTCAGGCCCGAACTCTTTACAACAAATGTTAGTAAATAGTTCAGGAGGAACACTTATTTTGAATGAAGATGTATCCCTCTAGTAGGCAAATTTTAAATTCTCAACAGTTATATTTTTGCCTTGAGTTTTAGGCTGTATATAGGCCTTAACATAATCAGATGTGAGCTGAGGGGCAAGCTTGAAAACATAAATATATTTCTTTGGTGGAACACCAACAAGACGTTTAGGCGCCACCTGTGCAACAATTGGATAACTATCCACAAAGGCAACTAAAACAGCTGGTGGACTACCTTATCAGTTGATTGACGTCTAACTGACTTAACTTTCTCCAAAAGTGTTTCAGCATTACATTGCGAAGCTACAGGGGTAGCAAATGAAATAAGCTGCTGAGTTACCGGAGTAGTAGGCTGCAGACTCGTATTTGGAGGCTGAAGGGAGCTAGGCAGCGGCACATCGCAAGAAGCTGACTTTTTATGCGTAGAAGAATCACTCACTAGTTTTAAACCATTGAATTCAGAATCCATGGCTGTGAGCTGACTGTTAAGTTTACGAAAAACAGTGATCAGCCCTTTAAATCCATCTTTCATCTGCCTCATAAAAGCTCGCATTTCACCTTCCACCTCCCTACACGAGTCACAACTATACAACAAGCCATTACGTTGGGCTACAGCATCACCCACAAGCCCTGAGTAACTCGAACATTTTTAATGTACAACGTTATCAGAAAGCCAAAAGGTATGCTAGATTGAGATCTGCTTTTGGCAAGCTGTTTTAAAACAGATTTTAATTGAACAAATCTTAAAGTTGCAATGTATAAGTTTTTACCACTGTACCAGGAAGAAAAGAACACAGCTAGAGTAAGAGCTTAAGAGTCTGACAGTAACAGAAACAATTAGGCAATTGAGCATAGAGAAAATTAAGAGAAAAAGGAAAGAGCTAAACTGTAATTAGCGGGCGAAAACAGCGAGACAACAAGAAACAACGTTTGCGAGATAAGAGCAGAGAGGGAAAAGAAAAAAATAGACTTACACAGCAACAAAACTTATAGACCGTCTCACAAAAACACAAATCAAACGAAAGTGCACAAAAAACACGTCTGTTTGCTCTTCTGCTTTACAAGTAAGGTGAATTAATGATTAAAAAACCGAGTCAAAAAGCGTTAAATATTGATTATAAGCAAACAGAAAGAGTTATCCATATTTTGAAATAAACTTGATCTGCGTATAGTATATACGGATCGAATGAGCTACTTTAGCTACTGTAGTCTCTGAAATCGGCATGTTCATACAGACAAACAGAAAGATAAACATACAAACAGACAGACGGACATGGCATATTCAACTTAATGTGTAATAAAATTAGGCATATGACATTTTTTGTTAAACTTTTAGAAAACGAGCAAGAGTTGAAACGCACACACTCGACTTGGCAGTCGACTCTCTTCTCTTCCTTTCTTTCGATAGTTGGCAGAGTTGATCTACCCACCATTATATTGCAAATATATTCGATACGTAACTCGACTGCTTATACTACTTTGCTGTATGATCGACTACTTCGGGTCTTCTTTTGGATTCCCAGATTCGGCCGACCTGAATTTTTATTCGACTCGAATGATGGATCAACTGCCAACTCAGTCGGGACTACCCACTTTATCATATATTCTGCAACAGGTGTTATTTTCCCTGAACCTTCGTGATCACCTACTTTTTCATGAGATCGAATACTCACTATTTTATATAGACCAAAAAATGTAGGCCTGATCTTTAAGCCAGCGCTATACTGATTTATTGTAATGGCTACAAGTTTTCCTAGCTTATATGTTCCCTCCATTTAACGTTTTTTATTCTCGCAATGGTCTTTTTCCCTTTCCCTATCTAAATCTTGTATAGCGGATTCTTCTAGCAATTCCTGTAAATTGGGCATCTCTTTAAGCTTCATTTCGTTACCAGTCAGCAGTCTAAATAGCGAAAATTGTTTCTTGGAGACGTATTGTTTATAGTCTGCTGAACTACATCAATGTGCTTAAACCAGCTACCAGGGCTTTCATGACATAATTTTGTCAACATCGGCATTATAATTTTGTTGCTCCTGTTGCGATTGTCAGATGCTGTATACCTTTCCCATAATCTTTAAATAGGCTCGATAAAAACTCTCCGCCCCTATCTGAAATTATTTGTTTTGGTTTACCGAATATTGCTGCTTGTCGCTTTAGTCGATCTACAACTCCCTCTGCGCTAGTAGTTTTGGTTGTATAGAGCCCAACAAACCACTACAAAAATGTAATTAAAACTCTTGCTAGTTACCCTGATACAATGTAATATAGCATTTCTAAAAAGAACTTTTGGGATCTATTTCTCAAATACTCTTAAATCTAGTTAAACGACCAGTTTGGCGACTGTAACCGCGTTTTCAAGCGTCACTTTAGAAGGCAAAATAATCAGTTTTTTTTAGAGTTGACAAACCTAAAAAAATTGCTGTGGGTTTTGTGAAAACTGTAGTTGATAACGACGAAGATCATTTTTGTAGCATTCGAGGTTGAGCTTCGAGAAATTTGATCTGGCAACAGCATAACGGAAGAAATCTACTGGATTTCCCGATATTTTAGTTTTTTTTTAAATATTTCGACTTAAAATTTTTTAATCTGAGTATTTTCTTTGAAGAGAGGCTGATTAGACTTCGCCGGATACACAAGAGGAACGCAAACATCAAAATATGAATTCAGAGTATCATAAAAACGTTTAATGGCAACATCAACATCTGCACAATTGTACAATTGGCACCAGTCGGTAGGCTGAATAAGATCATTAGGCTTAGCAAAATCGGCCTTTCGAAAAAAGCGGGTGCGATCCGCCGGTTTTGGTGCCTCAAAAGGCACCGGACCAGAAATGTTAATGACGAGATCCAAAGTTAGATGAAAAGGGTCTTCAGGTCTTAGAAGGGCGTCAATCCTGCGTACACCATTACTGGAGAGAAAACAAGAAACAACGCTTGCAAGATAAGCGCAACCGGCCTTCCGGTTATATAAGCGTAACAGAATACCTTCCTCTATATCTTTCGAGGGAATTATAAGATCATCCATATACGTTATGACCGTTCCATCCTGTGCATGACTGCATAAATGTACCGAGAAAGGTGAAGAATTCAATATTCCAAAGGAACATAAAGCAATTCGAACTGGCCGGCATGCGTTACAAAAGACGTGAACTTTCTGGAGCTGGACTCCACTGGAACCTGAGAGAAAACGTGAATACGCTTTGGCCTTGCAATCTTTCAACTACGTCATCTAACAAGGAAATTGGAAAGTTTTCCCCTACAATTTTTGTATTTAAATGCCGATAGTCGCAGCATAACTGTTTACTACATTTTTTTTTGGAAACCAGTACCACTGGAGAAGCATACTCGGATGTACTTCGTTGTATAATTTTCTCGTTAAGCCATTTTTGAATTTGCAAGTCAACAATCGACTTATTTTTGTCGCTGCATCAAACATTATTTTATCTGAATTATCATTATTATTAGCTTTACGTTGGAATTTTACTGAATCCTTAGATACGATCAGGTCAACTTGATCTAATACGCTATTTCCGATAACAGCTGAATATTTAATGTCGTCTTTGCTAGTAACACGAAAAATAATATCTATTGACCATCATCTACCTCAACTATAGTTACAAAGCTTCCATATACAGTTCGCTATTACAAATACCAACAAGGCAATGCTTCTCGTCGCTTAGCCTAATATTTCCTAGTTTTCTGACTACATCTTCACGCATAATACAAAGGGGTCAGCCTTTATAGTTTAGTGCAGAGAATTTGAAGTGGTTGCAGGACAATTCTTTAAAAATGCTTTTTCCATCACTATCCACAGTGTTTATCATTATATTAGCAATTCTGCCCTAAACTTCGGCAATCGGCTGCTCTATGCCCTGGTTTGGCGAACTTGAAACATTTGATCGGCTGTTTACATTCTTTTGTCAAATGTGTTGTGTGGTATGGGTCGCCACATTTAAAACACTTCCGTTTCTGCTATTTATTAAAATCTGGTTTCTTGTCTTCTGTGCCATTTTGAGTTTTGATCGCACTAGGCACTTGAGGGCGACTACTATGAATTTTCTCATAGACCCTAACTTGCTCTTTTTGCTCTTGAACAGTTTTGGCTAGATTCAAACTACTTTTGCTACTTCTAGAACCATGTATGCCTTCTATAAATTATTCTATCAAGCTTATTTCATTCAAATAAACGGGTCTGTCTATTTCCATAAGACTATATAGGTATTCTCTATAATCTTCACTATGACGCTTAGGCCTGATTCGCAACATACGGTAAACTTCGATTGAGGAAACTTCAGAACTCCGACAAAAATTGTTGTCACAATTAAAGTGATCGAGGAGTCTATTTTGTTAAGTTGGCTTTCTACATGCCGTCGGCAAGTTCAATTCTGTTATCTTTTAGTGCACTAACCGTTAATGCCAAAATTTCGTCTGTATTCATCATCGTCTTCACAAATACTGAAAAAGCAAACTTATTAATGGTAAAATATTATCATTGATATATGTATGTTTAGTTTTAATGCTCCGTTTGTTTTGTTACGTCTGTTTGCCGCCAAATTTCGCGCTGTCTGCGACTTTGCGACTTTCGCCGCAATCGAAACAATTCACTTCTATTTCGTCAGACGTTGGAACTGCGTGCTATCCAGCCGCTGCTATACGCAATTCGCAACTTTTCTCTCACTTGCGCTTTCGTCCAATGACACGCAATACACAGCTTTTCGTCTCGCTCTTGCATACGCGCTACACGTTTTTCATTACAAGACCTTCCACGAAATTGAAAATGCATCAAGGACTACGCCATTTCACCACAGGCTTGGACTCGGTGTAATCGATTTTTTTTTGTTTTTAATTATTGTATTTTATTGTTTTGCAAGGCATCGATGCCTTATGAACAATATGTTTCATTAGCTTAAGATATTTCACCGGGTTTTTTAGTTGCTTACAACTATAAAACTATGTTTTTTTTGTTAAATTAAATGCATAAACTTAGTTGACCAATTGGCCGAAAGACCTTTGCTTTGTCGAGGCTATGATTTTTTTGTTAAATTACCACCCTATGAAGCTGCTCGGTAGTTGCATGCCCGGTGCGGAAAACGAATTGGTGAGCAGGAATAAGTTGTCGGGACACGGTGATGTTTGCGAGTCTGGCAGCGAACAGTTTTTCCCAGACCTTAGAAAGGGCTGTTCTCTTTTCCATTTGGAGGAAGAGAAGGTCAGGCGAAAGTGTGTAGATACTGTCTCTGTGACGTCTTCGGGTGGTTAGTGAGCGTTTGGCTTTAGTGGCTGCGACCCGCACTTTGTGGTTAAATCCCTCCAAGGCGTCATCACATCTTCTGCTGAGTTAATATCCATTTCCGGGTGGAGCATGTCGTTCAGCTTGCGTCTGAAGACTTCGATGTTCGTGTGTCTTTCGATGATCCTGACAGGTTTTGGATAACACATACAGGTGGTGTTTAAGGTGATGAGCAGCGGCAGGTTCACCGTCCAATGCGGGACGTTCTTGTATATGGCGAAGTCTAGTCTTGCATGAACTGACAGAGCTCCCGACCTCTGGCATTGCTTCGGCTCGCTCCCCAGATTTGATGGTGTGCGTTCCGGTCACCACCCACGAGGCATTAGGGTTTCAGCATGCTGAAACGATGGCGCAGTTCGCTATCTGTCCAATTCAGGCCTAGCTGGCTGTAGACTGCCCCAAACTCAACATCTCCGAGGCCTGTGGAGACTATCGCTATAGCTAGTTGCAGGTCTGTCCCACAAAGAGGGGCTGTAGGGAAGTGGGAAATACCGCTCCGGACGAGGATAGTAGCTCCTCCTCAGCGTCGAGGGGACGGGTGGTTGGCTTGTGGATGCTCCCGCCTACAACTTGAGAATAAGATTGACCTTTTACGGGTCTGATAGTTAGGCCGGATCCGGAAGGTAAGCGGCGGCTAGTTTCAACCTTTTGCTTTCTTTGGTTTTTTTTTTTGGCAAAACTTTGGTAGGCTTCACATCCATTGTAGTTGGCAGGATGGTCCATATCGCAGTTGGCACTGGTTGCTCGGACTGAGTCTGGCCATGTACACTCTGTGGATTTATGTTGATCTCCACATTTGACACATATGTGTTTTTGACGGCAGTATCTAGCGGTGTGCCCGAATTGCTGGCAGCGGCTGCATTGTGTCAAGTCCTGTTTCTTACGGGCGTCTTCAATGTAACATCTCTGTCCTGCGAGGTATCGAATGTTTTTGATTTGTTGCTTGTTGCTACCAGGAGCCAGGTTGACAAAGAAAAGATAGATTGGCTTGTTCGTTATCTTAGTGTTGTCAAAGCAGTGGATATGTATGGCGTCGTGGCCCAGAGCTTTTAGGTCGTCGGGAATCTTGGCATGCGAAGTTGAGTCGTGTAGACCTTGAATGACTACTTTGTATGGACGTTCTTCTCTTTGCTGGTACGTGTATAACTCGATGCTTGCCTCTTCAAGGAGTTTTTGGGCGTATAGCCAGGCCATTCCTCCCACAGAGGTTCTGGACTCTACTTTGTTAGCATCAACCTGACCGATAAGTAGTAGTTCTTGGAGTAGGAGGAGATTGCTGATACTTGGTAGAGACATTAGTGGGGGACTGGGCTTTCCGGGTTGAGTTGGGTGACACATATCTTCGGGTCCCCCAGAATGATTTTTTGGAGTGGCACCAATAGGGTGGGCCACGGGCCTCACGTTCAAAGCGCTGGCGACTGTCGGCCGATCAGAGTTTTGCTTCTTTGTGTGCGCTCCTTAAGCTCGTCTAGGAGACGCTGTTTAGTGCCTGAAATCTGTTGCCACTGACTTTTTGTGGCATCGCAGGTGAGCTAGCTCTGAACTTGATATTGACGATCTTGGTTGACAGCAGTTGCGTTTGGATTTTCTTTGGGTCAAATTTGTAGCCTCCTGGGTTGCTGCAGTTGTCGTTGGCGTATGATTCGTTGCAGTTGGCAGTCATGTTGGGATTAAGAGAAGCTTGCTGTGAGGTGTGTTCAGCGTCGTTGGGCATAGTACGGGGATGAAGTGTTGCTGGCTGGGAAGGCATATACACTGGAGATGGGAACTGTTAGTTGCGATGTTGTGTACGTAGTTGTTGTCACCACGATGGTTGTGTACGGGGAGGACAGGCTGACTTGACTCGGACGATTTTCAATGGTATACTAAAATTTATTTAATTATGTTTTCGTAAAACATACAAAGAATTTAAATCATTCAGTTTTTGGATACCTCACCTAATCGCCCCCCATATTGATAAAACCATACAAACCGCAAATTAAATACTACAGTGTTGCAAAAGGTCTTGTACATAATTGTTGATTCACCTAAATAGTCCTGAAAATTTCATAACGATAATACATTTAGTTTACGAGCAAATCAAGAATCTCTTTCCGAACTGGGAACCAAACTGCAGCACAAGCAAATTCTGTGTTCATGTGCACACACATGAAAATGCAAAATTTTGTTGAATAGTACAATTGAGTTTTATCAAAACAATATTAATCGAAGGAGTGGTCCAGCCGTTAGGAGTCGTGCAGCTGAAGTTGAAGGGTCCGAGTTCGAATCCCGGCGCGGACAACCCTCAAATTTTTATACTCGTTCACGAAGTGAAACTAGTATATTGGGTGTGTGCAATGTCCGTCATACTGTCTCTGCCCGTCCGGATAAAAACAACTTTTTTCGGCGCTATTGAAGATAGAGACTTGAAACTTTGGATATATACTTGTAGTTATCTTCTTCAGACAAAGTGCTAAGTTTTTGTTGCCACGCCCTCTGGGAGGCTGGCAATACGATAACATGGCAATACGATAACAACAATACTTTCACAATTTTAAAGATAGAGCCGGTAGAAAGCTGGTGACCTCCCCCACCCTGGCCACGTCCACTAGAACGCCCCCTAGTGCCACGCCCTAAACAATTGTATTGGTGACCTCTCCTAAAGATTGATATCCCGGCTACGCCCACTAGAACGCCCCCAACGCCCCCGCATATGCCTATATCTCCCACAGTTTTTAAGTTAGAGTTACCAAATTTAGAGGGTAGATAGCTTTAAAGATCGGCAGAACATTTCTGTGACGAACGCCCCATCCTCATTCCCACTCACATTTTTTCAACGCTAAACATTAACACACGCTCGCTTAAATTCCATGCTAGGGTAAATTTTAATACTATGCAACAATATTTATTTAGAATCTGTAAGCAGAAATTTGTTGCAAATATCTTACATGCGCATAAAAATTAAGATTACATTATTTATTTTTTCATTGAGCTATAATTTTTTTAAAACTGGGCAAGTATCGAATAAGAGTAATAAAATTTAAGATTGTTACTGTATAATTTTCAGTGAGTTTAATGCTCTTAACAATATTTAAAATATATATAGCTTTCAGAAAGCACGGGCTTTATCGATTATTCGATTGTTTCGTTTGCAGCAATGCGTTTCCCATCTCAAATTGCAGAGCGAGCGCCTATCGATTTAGTCCTTAGCCTGCGATTGCGCTCACGCTACCGACTCTTGTGCGTATCGTCAATTTCCGATTACGATTTTAAAATTTTTGCGATTTTTTCCGTTGTTAAGTGATTTAAAATATCTTATTAGTGACAGTACAAGTAAAATAAAATAGTTGCTGACAATGTTTTTTGTAAAGGCATAAATTATTAACAAATTATATTTAGCGGCTAATTTTGTCAACTTGTGGCAAAATTACGTTACGTTTATATATATGTGAACGTAGGTGTGACTTCGCTATACATTTGCAACTGCCTGTGACAGACTCACTCTTCCTTCGCCCATCTTCTATTAAAGTGTTGAGTGTTTTTTCGTGAGTGACGGTTTCTGAGTACGTGTCCGAGTCGTGTAATTATCGGCTTGTGTAGATTTTGCTGAGCGCATAAATAACCTGCTGCTTATTTAGGATCGAAAAAATCGCAAGTCTTATTATACATTTATTTAAAAAAAGTTTTTGTAAAGACTATAAATGTTTTAATTAATACAAAAATATAATTAATTATTATACATATTATAATTAATTTTTGTATTTTATATATATTTATATAAACAAGTTTTTGATAAGACTGAATATTGTTTAAATTTATGCTAAAATATATTCTAATATATTATTATTATTTTCCATCTTGCCTACATCCAGTAGTAGTTTATCAAAAAACTAATAGCTAAAACAGAAAATTTTTCTATTTCCTACCAGAATGTTAGAGGCCTAATATCTAAGCTT
>SCDY01002249.1:0-15608 GCA_004143825.1 Drosophila micromelanica | reverse complement strand
TGGGGTCGGAGATGCTTCCTTCTGCCTGTTACATACATTTGCACAAAACCATTATACCCTTTTTTACCCATTTTCAATGGGTTCAGGGTATAAAAAACGTTAACAAAACAAAAGTCAACGAACGGCTAAAAATTCACGAACTTGAAAAAAGTGGCAACAGCGACGCAGACGCCGGCAGCGATGTCAATAAACCAACTAACCGTCGACCCGCGACGTCGTCGTTGTTGTTGTTGTTGGTTTTAGTGCGTGCGGAGAGCTTAGAGACCGTCGCCCATGAATAGCCAAGCGACAACAACAAGAACACATCAAAAGCCCAAAAGCAGTTAAATTTATAAACTTGTTGCTCTCGTACAATCATACAAAACTCAAAACACAAAAAACATCAACAACAACGGTCACACGAACGACAACAATAAAACAGAGACAAGAAATTACAAACACAAGCTCTGTAAGTATGTAAAAAAAAAACTGAAATATCATTGTCTGTAAGCTAAGACAACGACGTCGCCCCGTGGTGATTTTCGTCCTGTGGTAAAATACACTCTGCACAAGTCGGAAGTCGCGCTCACTCACTCTCTCTGCTCTCCTTCTACTTTTGTCTCAGGCACGGGCACCCGCATCGCATACAAATTTACGTTTTGTACGTGAGTTATGATGGATCTGTCTGCAGTTCTTCTTCTTCTATATGCTACACTCACCGTCAAATGTTTTTTGGCAGATATTGAATTTCTAGTGTGAAGGACAGAGGACTGTCTCAAGATTTATGGCTGCTGCTGCTGGAAGGAGACAAACACACACATGCATGTATACGTGGGTGTGCAATGTCTGTAATGTGGGCAGCAAAGCTCTTAAGTACACGCATTAATTTCAACAAGTCGCAAAATGACAACAGGCACCAAAATGCTTCCTCCCACTCTCCTCCCCTACCAAGCAATGTTAATTACATGACTTCTTCAAGACAACAAAAAAAAAAAGAACAATTTTCGTTTGGGCTGACGAATATTAAATACCCTGATGTGTATGCAATATTTTTATTAGGGCCACAACTTTGTTTTTTCTTCTAAATTGATAATCCATAAAATGTAGATAATACGATTTTTGTCTTCGAAATTTGAAAACCAAGTAATTGTCAGAATTTTCACATAACATTTTAATTATTAAACGATTATATTTTCAAAACCGAAGAGAATAATTAGGCGTATTCCTATTGCGCTATGAAATTGTAATGCTTTCGACAAGGGTATCAAAAAAAAAAGAAGAAAGCAAAAACTTCACCGAGTGCGGCTCCGTTTGGGGGTGCCGTTTAAAGCTTTGACTGGGGTGGTTGTGTGAGTGTAGTGGTGTGTGTGGTGTGTGTGTAATTGATGAACGCTGTTAATTATGGTGGCTCTAACTGTCACTTAAGGTTAATTTTGCAGCTGAGCAAAGTCAAATAAAGGCACGAAAGTCCTCTACCTACCAAAGCTTCTTTTTGTATAGCCAATTAAACATTTTTTTTTTAAATCTATAACTTTTAAAATTACCATATAAGTTTAAATGAGATGTTCGTATCGTTATATTCTTATAATATTTTATATTTTTATTTTGAATAATAATCGCTATTGATTTTATAATTAATTACTGGAATAATCACCGTATTAGAGTTAATTTAAAATGTTCTTGAAATAACAATGTTGTTTTCCAGTTGTGTTACCTTGGTCAGAATTTTACATATGTATAAATATATCATTTTATTTTTCTTTTAATTATATTGGCAATTTGTAGATATACAAATACACCTATTCTTATATTTCAGGCAGAATAATTGAGATCGTGTCATTTTATTTGGAGTGTAAGCCCCTATTTGTCTAATGTGCCGCCCATCCTCTTACCACTGAGACTTCTCAGCAGATCTCTCAGTTCAATGCCACAATGATTGCCCCCACAAGTTTCAATTCTAGTTTCAGTTCCAGTTTCAGTTCCAGTTACCATTTCGTTCCTCTGCAAGACTGTTTTGTTGTTGTTGCTTCTGCTGTTGCTTTTGTTCTCGTGATCTTCACGCGGTCGCAGCCGCGAGGGCGGGCGACGTTGTTGTGCCATGAAGGGGTAGGTAGGTTGGAGGGGGCCTGTTAAGCGACTGTTCTTTTGTTTCAAACCCGTTTATTGGCTCTAGCTCTGCCGCTGCCGCTGTTGCTGCTGCTGCTCTTGCCGATGCCCTGAGAGACTCTGCCTAGGCAGCATTTCAACTTTCAAAAAGACAAAGTCAGCGCCAGGTTATACATAGTACGAAGGCATAGACCTCCCCCTCCCACTACCCCTCTTGGCCAAAACGTATGTGTGTCTGTGTGTGTGCTTTGCCTTTTGGTTATTTATTTGCTTTTAAAAAACTTTGTTCTTCTGCTGTTATTTGGTGGCGCAATCTTGTCTTTCTTCTCGGCTCAGCGCATTTATTTACTTAATTCAGACTCCAATCCCCCCTCAGACCGCCTGCTCGCCACAGCTGTCATTAGATTCTTTTCTTTTCGTTCTGTTCTTTCACCTTTGCATCCGTTTTGGGAGTGGAAAATTTGGCAAAAAGGTCAACGTTCATAATTGTTGGAACGCTTTTCAGCTGCCGGCGCAGAACAAAAACAACAACAACAACAAAGCCAACGAAGCGCGGTCAGCTCCACCACTAATAAATATTCCCAGTACGAGCGCCAATTTGTAATTTGCTTCATATTTATTTATTACACACGTGCATATTTATTTCGACAGTTTTCAGTTTTCATCGGAAATGGCACTTTTGGGTCGCTTGGCTAATGCTCAATTTCCATGGAGTTCCACACCTCCAAAGTTTGCTTCGCTGGTTTTTGGGGTTTTCCCGTGAATTCGAATGCTTCTGAATAACTTCTGATTGTGTGAAGTATTTTGCATATGTGCATAGCATTAAAATGAATTCCCGTCCATCCGTCCGTCTGGTTCTTTGAACCCAGTTTTCCCATGGGAGTCACGCAGCAGCCCTTAATAATTTTGTTTCAACTTTCAAGATAAAAGCACCGTGCAATAAAATCTGGAAATTCAGCAAATTAAAAGCTTGCGTAACCCTCTACAAATAAAGTAGTTAAAATATAATTTAAGCAAAGTTTCTTTAAACTTCTTGCTAATTTGTTGGTGGAAATACATTTTTAGGACATTCTGAAGGCCTAAAATTATTTTCCACCCTTGTATATTAAATGGATATTAAAATTATACTAATTCACAAAGTAAACAAGGGATATTGGCTTTCTGAAGCTAGAGACTTGAACTATAGAAGACTAGGCCCAGTGGGGGCGTGGCAAATCGCTTGAATAACATTTTTCACTCATACATATAATCGAAGATCTTACTAAAGATCAATAAATGTATGGATACGCCTATTAGATCTATATCTATATTACAGATATAGTCTAACTAGTCCCCAGGTAGACAAATTAAGACATCTCTTTAAAAACTTGGGCAACGCCCACTTCCGCCATCAAAAATGAATGCTTGATGGTCACTGCTTTAAGATTTAATTATTATTAAACACGTTTTCGACTTAAATTGTTTTTTTTCACTCTGAACAAGTATTGGATAACAAGGGAAATGTTCTAATTTGGTGTTTTTAATTGAAACATCGTCGTTTAAAATATAAAATGTGTTTTATGTAAAGGGGTTAATCAGTAAAAATTTTATGTATAAAATTATTCATGATAACACGAAGAAAATAAAACACTAAAATTATATTAATAATAATTTGGGCATCATGAAAATAAATTAATAATAAAGGATAAACAAAGAGTATTTCATTTAGTAGTTATACGATTTTTCGTAAGTGACAAATGTGAGAATATGCATATATAATTTTGACTGATTGGAGCTGCTTAATATATTACTTAGATGGCAAAACTTGATTTATCTATTATCTATCTATTTTTGACCAAAAATGTTTTTTTTATCGATATTATTGAAACAAGGTAAGATATCGAAAGAAAAAAACTTGTTTTCTGAATATGTCAAATATTATATTTCTAGCTTTTGTGGACAGACGGACAAGCCTAAATCAGCTCAACTCGTTGACCTGATCAGGAATATATTTGCTTCATGGGTTCGGAGATGCTTTCTTCAGCCTTTTCAATAATAAACATTAAGAACTCTTTGGTTTCATAATTGTTTCGGTTTTGCAATTAGAATATTAGAAGCCGCATAATTAATGTATGTACATTATTAATAATGTTTTTTCTCTGGGTTGGTTAAAGTTCAATTGTGCTGTTTGTGGTCAATGCGTGTGCCACAAAAGGTCAAAGGGTTTGGTTCCACAACGTTTGCTGCACTCTGATTACACTAGAAAACGGAAACCTCTGGCTCAAGAAGAGTCTCGAGGGTGCCGCCAAGCAGACAAAATTGAAACAATTAAATTATGTTATACATAATTATGTGTGAGGGAGACAACGAGAAAGAGAGAGAGGGAGAAACGCCTGCAGCACAATAAAACCATTAACAACAAAGCTCAGTTTTGTGCTCGGTTTGGGCTTTGACTTTTGTCTGCACGCTGATGAACCCGCGACTTGGGACTTGACGCCGATCCGCCAACAGTTCACTATCACAACCAACATCCACAACAACAACAACAACTACAATAACAACAAGAAGCAGCCAGGCCTGCTCAGGAAAAGAACGTCGGCGTCCAACGCACGAACATTGACCTTCATTAAAGAAGAAGCTACAGTCGAAGCAAAGTTTTAAAGCTCTCTCATTCTCACACTAATTGCGCACTGTTTCTACCCTGTACGCAATTGAAATGGGGTATCATAGGCTATACATTATTTAATTGTACATGTATAATTAAAAATTAAAAAATTAACTTTATTAACGTATTAATTAAATAAAAATAAAATATGCCGACGCTGAGCGACCATTTTATACTCTTTCACGAAGTGAACCCAGTTTTTTGTTTTGCAACTATTGAAGTCAGATTCTTGTAATATGTAATATATATTATTAATGTATAATATATGTAGCCCCATTTTTTTTATTAATTTTTTTTTTTAAAGATTGCAAAAAATATTTTTGGATACCCCTCAGTTTACATAAAATATTTTTAGACAGACTAAAAAAATATATTGTAAACAAAAACAATTAAAAATGTATTTATTCTCAGTTCAATCATTGATTTAATATGACAGGGTATCTCAAAGTCCAGCAGCTAAAGCTAAGCAAGTTCTTGTGCTCATCAATCACAAAAAACATATACGTAATTATAGAGCGACGGACAGACAGACAGTCAGGCAGATAGACGGACAGACGTACAGACGCTGTGTGTGTTTTGAGGGGCCGCGGCTTCCTTTTAATGCCATCTCGTTCGCACCCGCTCGTTAGATATGCTCGCTGCTCTGTCTCGCTCGCACCAATTGCGAATAGGAATTGCGCGATTTTAGTGTTAGCATACAACAATAAAATAGACGTTACATTATTTAATGCCAGCCAACAGTGTGACATTTTACAACTTAAGGTAGCCAAAAATGTGTTGCCTCAATTTTGGGTACATTCACTTTGGGAGCTCTGAATCACCCGGCAACATGTTGTTGTTTTTGTTTTTTTTGTGGCAGCAAAAGAATAAATAATAAGCAAGCAACAAGAATATCTAATATGAAATCAGCAACGGCTGGTGAAAAAAAACAAAAAAAAAACGTGTTTCTTTCAGTGCGGATTCGAGTCGAGAACCGCGAACTAAGAACCAAGAACTGAGAGCTGAGAACCGAGAACTGGGAACTGAGCCTGAGAGCAGTTGGTTCGCTTGGAACGGGTTCGGGGGGCGCGGGGGTTGCCACACGTTTTGCCGATCAGAGAGTGATGCCAAAGCGAATTGTGAAATCATTTCTATTTCTAAGCAACAACAAGCGGAAGCAACACAATCCAAAAAGAAAACTTTATACACACAAATACAAATATATATAATTATATTCTTACATTATATTGTACATGTATGTATATATATTATATGCATGGCCTTTGCTTTGTTTTATCAGCGCAACAAATTTCAAACGAACTCTAAACACAAGTTCTGATAAAAAATTCTATATAGTTGTTTCAATATGGCAAAAGTTGTTTTATATTATTATTTTTTTGGGATCTGCTGCAAGCAAAGCCACATGATGTTATTGTTTGATTTGCATTAACAGCTGTCTAGCCTGGCCAAGACCGCAGCAGCAACAACAAGAAAAACAACAACAACCACATGACAACAGCAGCGTGTGAACTTTTTGTGAGCTTAAAGCAGACAAACAACAAGAGCGCCAAGTGCAAGCAACAAGAAAAGAATAAAACTCGAGTCTGTACACATATAGATACATATGTATCTGTATCTGTATCTGAGAGTGAAGATGAGGATCCCATCAGCATGCAACAATAAAAGTCTAAACACATGCTGTCGCTGTTCCAAGAAAACAAATAAATGAAGCAAACAACTGACAAGGCAAATGACAACAAAAATAACAACAACATTATGACAACAGGCCTTAGGCAGTTTTTTGGTCGTCTGGCAATGATTTTGCAAGGCTGTTCTGATAATGTTGCTGTCCAGCTGTCTTCTAATTAGAAGCTGATTCTACTTAAATTGTATACTTAAATTATATTATAGTATATTTATAAAAAGAATTTTTTATTCAATTTAAGTATAGTATAAAAATCCGATTCATATATTATTTACACTATAGTTATTATGGTACATTTAACAAAATTAAGTTAAAAAAAAAGTTTATAAAAACGTTCATATTTGTATATGTCCAATAAACGAAAGAATTATTTTTAATAGAGTATTGCCAAAGGAATACTATTCGAATTTTATATCTCTTATCTCTGCCTATCAAAAAAATTCGTTTGCTAAAATTTAAGTATATTAAACACTATGTACAAAATTCACGAATGTTCCTAAAAATCAGATTCATATATTATTTATACTACTACAAATCTCCTTGAGTTTTATCTCATTGAGTTTTATAACATAAAAACGTTGAGATATATTTCGGTACAATTGTAAACAGTTCTTTTTAATAGGGTTTTGCAAGCAGAATACTTATCGATCTCCTTATCTCTCTTATTCAGCTTGAGCTAAATTTATAAATAAAGTCAAGGGTCAATTTTTTGTAGGATGTCAAACGACGCACTTATTGATTAAAGGAAGTTACATAATTGAAAATACGTGATTTCTTTGCTAAGATTTCGCTTAGACAGATTTAGTTGAAATTGAATTTTGTTGTGCGAGCGTCTTAAAACACAGTTTAAATAATTAATTATGGAGAAATAGTTCAGTCTATTTTCCATTTTATTAATATTCATGACAATTGATGTGAATTGTGAAAACTCGGTAAGTTTTTGTGTTACCTAAAATAAATCTTATTCTGAGTTATTTGAATTTTAGAATAACACTGTTGCCGGAATGTTAGATAGCCAATGCAATGACCAGTGTCAGAACATGGTTAAATCGATTCTTGGGCAACTATCTTCAGCACTTTTGATCGAACGACAATTTGCAGAAATGCAAGCTAAGCTTTACGAACAAGAGCTCATTATCAAAAGTATAGATACTTTTAAAGAAACTATTAAAAAGAAAGATATTGAATTGGCTGCACGACATAGCTTGATTGATGCATATCAGTCTCAGATGTATATGAAAAATGAGGATATTATTGAGAAAGATGAACAAATTTTATCGCTTACGTCTCTGATCAAGAAAAAAGATGTTGAAATATCTGATCTTGAAAAACAACCGAATCCCGAAATTGAAGAGCTCGAAGCAAAAATCTCAGATCTCAAATTGCCTGAGTAAATCGAGAAATATACCATTGAAGTTTCCGGAGGGGAACCGTTCTCAGAACCCTGCGACTCGGATTTGGCAGATTGCGGCTGGACAGTTATCCAGCGTCGGGAGGATGGCAGTGTGAATTTTGATCGGACGTGGGAAGAGTACAAGGAAGAATTTGGGAATTTGCGCGGTGAATTCTTTTTTGGGACTCGAGAAAATTCACCTCTTGACGCAATCCGAGCCACACCAACTATATATATACCTCGAAGACTTTAAAAATGAAACCAGTTATGCGATGTACAGTAATTTTCTTATTGGTAAAGAAGATGAATCATTTGAATATGAAGTTTTCTACAAAAGCCAGAGACTACGATGAGACTGACAAACAGTGTGCGAAAAAATACGAGTCTGGATGGTGGTTTAAAAAGTGTTCTAATTGGTAAATTAAAAACTCAAAAAAAAAAAATCTTAACACTTGCAAAAAATTAATTTATTATTCGCACTTTTCAGTAATCTAAATGGACGATATACGAAGAATTCTGACTTAAGTGAAAAAAGAATTGACTGGAATTTGGTCCCCCATAAATATACACAAATGATGATCAGGCTTAGTTCTGGTTAAAATATACATACTTTCATACTTTGTACTTTTCTGAATAATTTTAAAGTGTTTATATTTTTCTAAATAAATAGACTTTTGAAGATAATACTTTTCAGAAGGTAATTGCATAAACAAAATATTTTCTTATGTGTATAAACCCTGCGATCTTTCATTACAAACATTTTAGGAGAATGTAAAGTTGAAAAACATTTAGATCTTTAGCTTTTGCAGTTTCCCAAATCGCTGCGTTCATACAGACGAAACGACAGTTCAAGAAAAATATAAAATATGTAGATGAAATATATTTTATTTTTGCGATTTTTTCCATACAAATGTATGTATGTATTACTAGTTGCCAGTGATCTTATTTTATGTATGCATGCAAAGTTAGAACATAACAAAGATGGAAACAGCGTATCTGCTAGTCGAGCACTTGCTTGATTCTATATATACAAGAAATTTGTCTCAAGTAGCCGGTTTCCTGCGTCTCCAGTCATGAAATGCCAACCTGTTCGAGCCCTTATGCTCCTGCTTTCCCTTCTTCCCCTGCAGCCTATGAAGAAATTCATTACATTTGAAATTTCCCACGAACCCTTGCAGGCCAAACAACAAAAGACAACCGCCCTGTAATGCCCTGTCTGGGTCTGCCACTTTCTCGGACGTTCCCATTTACATATTGCACAAAGCGTTCGGAGTAAAGCGTGAAATTTTGCATGTATATACATATATGCACATATATAAATTTATCTATTCATGAGCTGGGCGCCCCCTGTTGTTTCCCAAGGAATTCAAAACTGTAAACTACCCCTAAAATTTCCCTACCAAATGACCTTTAATGATGATGTGTCCTGTTGTTTGCCATTGTTGTTTTTGCTGTTGCAGAGTTAAGGAAATTACATGGCAATGGAAGCAAATCGCTTCGATGTAAAGTTAAATGACATTTGCAGCTAAGACAAAACAGGAAGTGTCCGACTGTCTGTCCGTCTAACCACGACATCACAATATCTGACCACGCCCATGACGAAGCATTTAGCCAAGTAGCCATAAAACAGTTTTATGCTTTTACATAAATATAAATATGCACACATATGTGTGTGAGTGTGTGTGTGTGTGTGCCGCGAACATAAAAAAGAAAACACTAAAAATTGGTACCACTGTGCAATTAAAGCCGTCTTGACTTTATGACATCATAAAGGTGTAATCGAAGGTGCATACATAGAATATGTATTTTATTATATGTACACCCACACACACACACACACACACACACAAGCGACATATGCGCAGATAATGTAGAAAAAAAATAAAATAAAGGTAAAAGCACAGCCAAGGTTCAGGACACTGCCTTGGCCACTCCTCCCCAATTCTGCTCGGGCCCCACTCAGACATATGAAAATCAAATCAACAAGGGTTGCCATTGTGCGCGGGCGAGGGTTCCACGGTGCGTGGGGTCAATGCACAAAAATGCGTAGAACGTGCGCCATTGTCGAGGGTGACTAGAGAAGGAAAAACCGGTTCCCGGTTTTGGTTCGTTTCGGTCTGGAATGGTCCATCGTATTTCGCGTTCGCACACACACACACACACACACACACACACACACATATATATAGACACAGACACACACGCACGCAGCGCACAAGATGGTGGCGCGAAAGTTTATTGACCCCACAGATACACGCACAGACTTGCGATATATTTTGGGGGAGGCTGCAGTTGTTCTTCACGTTCTGCCCGAACTTCTTGTAGTTGTTCTTGCTGCTGCTGTTGTCGGGCATACAGCCCCCAGAGGGTTGATTAGCAACGCTGCCGCCCCCACCAAACGTAAAGTTTACGCCACCTTCCTGCCGTTCAGACATTAATATTATGGCTGACATGACTATTTATTTATTTGCAAGACACTTTTCCCCCTAATGCTCAGTTCGGGGTGCTGCTAGTGCTAGTGATGGTGGTGGTGGTGGTGGCCAGACAGACGTCTGAACCAAAAAATAATAAAAGCAAGCCCAAAAGGATCAAAGCCCAGACGTACGAATGTTATAAATTTTTGTTTTGTGCGACGGCTGCGACGAAGCGTTGAGCGTTGAGCTGTATTCCACCCCTTGCCAAAAACAAAGCAAGCAACAACAGCAGCCACAATAACAAAATAACAGCAACCAGGAAGAACGAACGAGAAGGGCGAAAATGCAAGTTGAAAAAGTGGCAGCTGTAAAAGTAAAACAATAAAAGTAGGAAGCAGAAACAGAATCAGGCAATGGCAAAAAATGAAACGAAAACGAAATGAAACTGCACAAACACAAACATACAGATACAGACACACACACACACATTGTGGGTATGTATGCAGTCGCATTCAGGATGTTGCAATCGGGGTAGCACAGGCTATGTACATACATAATATACATACGTGCAGTATATAGACAGGCTACCTAGGTAGATAAACGTAATGCACACAAATTTTAAAATTGAATTTATGCAAAGCAGCAAAGTGCACTTGCAATCAGCGTTGTTTATAAATAAATGTCTCACTTTGTTATCGATAGCATGCGATCGCATGCTGCACA
The DNA here is from genome assembly GCA_004143825.1 of Drosophila micromelanica. NCBI lineage: Eukaryota > Metazoa > Arthropoda > Insecta > Diptera > Drosophilidae > Drosophila > Drosophila micromelanica. Next base: position 4,665 of record SCDY01002249.1, on the reverse strand, counting down.
CCTCCAGCGCTCCGATCTGGCCACATCGCTTTCGCTAATTTCGTTCTTCCTTTTGCTTTTACCAAATAAATGCTATCGAAAGGATTTTTATAGCGAATAACAAACTCATATTATATTATATACCTCAAGTGTGTATGTATGTATGTATTCATTTATGCTTTGCTTCAGATTCTGGTCTGGCCGATCTCACAAGCACAGTCTGAAATAAAAACTGGACGTGACAGTGTTGCCAGACCTTCCCTAGTTCTGGCCCTGTTCGCATTGTCATTGTTGTTATTGTTGTTGTCTGCTCTCATCATTTGCTTTTTATGTTGATTTCGGGAATTCTAAAAATGCTGCCTCCTGTCTGCAGCTCTCATACCAACGATGGACCAGCGGCGTTCAATGTCCTCTTCAAGTTTGTTTTTCGCTATAGGTACATAAATACATACAAACAGTACAGTACATTTACTTAGGTGTGCATGTATCTGTGTATATCTATACATATCGTCGAAGCCGTATCGGATGCAGGCTGCTGGGCAGTCTGTGCAAATCCAAACTTGTGAGCAGGAAGGGAAGAGAATACCAGCAGCAGATGACAGGTTTTTTCTTCTCTGTTTTTTGCTTTATGTGTTTTTAGTCGTGGCTGCAGCACAGGATGTTGTCGTGGTCTGTGCCATAGCCTTGTCTGTGCTGACGCCCGACAGGGTTTTTAGTTTTCATGGTCTGGCGCGGTCGTCGTTCCCTTGACAGCCAGCCGCCGCCGCCGACGTCGAACCTGCCACAGAGCCTATGACCCGACCAGACATAAACATGCACATGTTTTTAAATACATACATACATACGTACAAACATGAACACACCCAATTATATTTGGATGCGAATTTATATTATACATTGTTTTAATTATGTTCACTAAAAATACGATGGGCTGCTACATTCCTCCCTTGGCCGATCGAATTCAACTTGCATATCGATTGTCGATCAATTTTCCTGTATTAAAATACACGCTTGATATTGCCTATTAGATGATATACATACAATTATAAATGTATAACTACCGGTGGTATACATACATAAGTACATATTTCCAATCGCATTTTTAGTAAATTTGATACACAATCTGTCATATATGACGCAAATAAATGCAATTAACAGAGTAGCAAGTAAACATTGTTTTGACAATTAAAAATATGATCTAAACAAACCGATCAAACAACATGATATTTTCTGATGTATACATACAAGTACATAAATATGACAGCTGTCGAGCTTAACATAAAATGCGTACAACCATTATATATTATATAATTACATATGTATATAGATGAATGCAAATGCACTGACAAACATGCAAAAGGGCGCACAGCATAATGGGGGAAACAAAATGAAACCGAAACACAGACTAGACCAAATTGCAAATACATGTAAGAGGAACGCATAGCTTCGAGTGAAACATGAAACGGCGCCAAGCGCCATAAAAGCAACCAATGACATACACACAAACAAATGCTCATTAAAAACTCCGCTATTACAACACATGCTTCAAGTGTGGGTGTGGATCTGGATTGGACACCGGGACGTGAGAAACGTTTTGAGATAACGGAACACGGCTTTGCGTTAGTCACCACCAAATTGACAGGCGGCGGGCGACGGGTGGCGGACAGCCAAAGAAAGACTGCTTTAACAACAGATGTGAGCGACGATGACGACGACGGCAACGCCGCCACCACCAAACAAATGAGCCGCAAAGGCAGCGCTTTCTGGCAGAACATGTAAAACAAAAATGGACGCAGGGGCGGTGTAGGGTGGAGAATGAACGGCCTAGCAACTACCAAAGTAATAATGTCTAAACATACAAACATTAATATGTATGTGTAAATATACATATGTGCGTATGTATTCAAATAACAACAAATAAAAAAGAATAACCGAGTTGTGCTGTGCGCTGGCAGAGAACTGGTCTTCTAGCATACGCTTCCGCCTTTGCGCACGCTTAGCGTCGACGTCTGCGTCGGCAGCGCTGTAGCTGCCTCTGTGCATGAATTTGCATAATTTGTTATTGTGTGTGTACAACACACACATACATGCAAACATGCATAAGGGCATGTTGTATATGTATACGCGGAGGGAGGCGTGGTAATCACAATAAAAAGATATTAAAAAAATGACACCTTTTCGGTAAAAAAAATTCAATAAAAATATATATTTTTGTGTGTACAATAAGCTGATTTAAACATTTTTTTTGATTTTATTTTTCTGCTGTTTGTGCACAAACCTGTATTTCATTTGCTTGTTTTTGTTGGATCGCTGCAGTTTATTTTCGCCGTTTCTTTCTTTATTCCTGTCTCCATTGACGCACAAAACGAAGTGCTGCAAAAAGTTTTGTGCTCGTTCGAAATGTCGGTTTTTTTTGTATTTGTTTTTTTTTCAGAGCAATGCGGAGATGCCGACGTTCACGTTAAATGCATTGCACAAATAATTATGTTTGCCGTTGCAATTTTTTTGCCGCTTTGCTTTGCATATCATGTGCATTTGTTGTTTTTGTTGTGTTTCTTTTGCCGCCTTTTCTGCTGTATAAGACTTTTTGTTGGTTTCAAACACACGCACACAGATACGTATGCTCACATATACAATGCAAACTCACTCGCGGCACTTTACTGTATACAATATATGCTTATGTTGCTGCTTCGGTTTGGTTTGGTTTTGTCACAAGCGTTGAATTACACTAGAAATTGATTTTCGTATTGTTAATGCGCCCTAAATAATGATTGATTTAATTATAAATTAACAACAAATGCTATGTTTATAAATTCACAGTAATTCAGTTTCGAGCGTGTTCTCGCTTCCAGTGCAAGAAGAACACGAGTGTTGCAAGACTCCGAAAATAACAAAATAACATGTATCGATAGCACACAGGGTTGTCAAGCAACCGATAACAGTTGTGCACGTTTTTGATGAAAAGAAAACAACACGGTATTTCCTATACAAACAATTACTTTATTTAAATCATAATGGGCGCGTTGGCAGAGGTAAGAAATTCTTGCACAGAATAAGGTCAGTTAATGCATATACTGTTTTATAGCTTGCGGGTGATGAAAAAAACGGCGACGGTTCCCGAACATTTGTTTTCATGAACGAGGGACATACTCTGGGAAACGCTTTGAAGACAATTATAGCGCGTTATCCGGAGGTTGACTTCTGCGGCTATACGATACCACATCCCACCGAGCAGAAATTGCACTTTCGCATACAATCCCACCGCGAACGGGCCATAGACCTATTGAAGCGCGGCTTAGAGGATCTGGAGGCGCTATGCGACCACACAATGGAAACGTTTGAGAAGGAGATAAATAGCTTTAATGCCACATCTGTGGAAATTAACTAATACATTACATATATAGTAGCCTATACCACAATTCTTTGATCTAGACGACGCTGCGTGCCTTCTTCGGGTCGTAGTTGGGCTTGCGCAGGTGATGATAATTGGGGAGAACCTTCCGTAAAAAGTCGATCTGGAGTGTTTGCGAGCCCTGCTTCTCAATGGCCTCGCGCTGTAGGGCTTGCTGGCCATACACAATGGTATTTTCAGGTAGCACTTGGGCAGTGCGCATTTGAATGCCAGCTCCAATCACACAGCCGCTGGACACGGTAACTCCTCTGCCCACAAAGCTTTTGCTTTCAAATACGTTTTTGTCGCCGATCCGTGAAGCTTCCACAGTGCAGCCCACCTCAAAAACATTGTGATTTCCGATGCTGAGAATATTATTAGCATCCCAGCTGGCGCCGTCAGACAGTCGATGGGCTATAGTTGCGTACTCCTCCACTATGCAGTTTTCGCCAATTATCACGGGTCCAGCCTCGGCTATAACTGTTGCGCTGGGATGCACGACGCAGCCAGCCGAGAAAGTGATGTCACCCCGTAGAGTGCTCTCCTCGCACACCACCGACTTGGGCAAAATTTTTATGCTAATTGGAATACTCAGTGTGAATAATACAATTTCTGGTCTCTATAAACTGCAATTCCTTACTTGTTTTCCGTGGGCATTTTACAATTGTAGTCTCTTTTCCAAGTTGTTTACGTTTTGCAAATTCATTGCTATCGATTTGTCGATATATGAAGGAAATCGAAACGGTACTAAAATTCCCTTTGTAATTTCCCACTGTTAACAAATTTTAAGCTTAAATAAATGAATAATACATTTAACTCTGAACTGAGTAAGAATTGATTTTATAATCATTTTTAAGTTTTTGTCATAAATTTACTTTGGCTGTTAAGAAGCGCAAATTGTATCGCTGTTAACAACAGTCAATGTTAACATAGCTAAAACATTTCCAGGGCTGCGACATTTACTTTTATCGTATCCGTCCGTATCAATTGCAGGCTGATGCAATTCATGGCGCCTATTTAAGCGCGGTGCCGTCGCACCGATTTGTCACAGTGAATTTGTCATCAAATAAACTAACAATGAGTAAGTAATCAAATAAACCTATTCGAATAGTTTTATGGCTGTCCACATTGCTGAAAAATGTACTTACATATGTCTGAAAAAAAATCTATCGATGTGAGTGGAAATTAATATGATTAATTATGTTTTTGGCACAGGTGCACTATTTACATCGGAGAAGCGTGGCGACGACAATGCCGGAGATGGCAGCGAGGCGAAGCCGTATAAAACGATTTTG
>SCDY01002248.1:0-20676 GCA_004143825.1 Drosophila micromelanica | reverse complement strand
TGTGTAAACGAGCTGAAATGTTTATAGAACCAGATCGCAGGGTTCAGGGTATCTCCTAGTCGGGCGGCCCCGACTAGAGCCTTCTCACTTGTTTCACTTGTTCTTTTTTTTATGGATTTCTAGGTAAATTTTATACAAATTCGGAGCATGTGACGCAAGTGTGGCCAGGTTCTTAAAAGTCATGGAATCAAACTGAACTGAAAAGCAGTTTTTTTTTTTATTTTTGTTTTACTTAAAACTTTGCCAATGACAACAACAAGTGCAAAGTCGCAGATTTCGATTAAAATTCAATTGTTGATCGGCTAAGCTCCCCTATATAACCCCACATATATGTATATATACATATATATGTCTAATCATGGGCAATGCGCATTGGAAATTGATTTTTCTGCATTTCTGCCTTAAATTGAAAGCCGAGCAGAGATCTCAAGCAATCAACAATTTAGCACATTTCCATTTCGAAGCACGAGCAAAATATAGTCCCTATTTATTATATTATTTATTTATTTTTAGCAGCTTCCAATGCGTTTCTATCAACAAATATAAACATTTTATTATCTACACTCAAGTTGACTGGGCGATACCCTGAATGCCAATTTGATGGGAAATCTAAAACTTATTTTTTATATGTCTAATGTCAAGATTGAGGCTTAAAAAATAAGCTGGATTTAGTCAAGTTTGTTTACCTGATTGATATGAATATATATCAACGGATATTTATGCAACTTTCTATCTGAAATAATTCGGTTTATAATCAAAACGTAGAAGAGGCGGACTTTAACTTTAATAAAATGGCAAAACAAAAACTAATTAACATATTTTTGCAAATTATGCATCGTGTGCTGTGTGTTTTTTTTTTTTTTTTTTTTTTGAGGGGGGGCCATAAATCCGATCGGATGATCCGTTGAGAAGGGCAGGAGCGAGCGGGAGGGCGCGAGAGCCAGTTGGCAAATTTAGCCACAAATTTAGCCACACTTGAAAGGCAATACCCAGGCCCAATACCATATTTATTTTTCCTGCCATTAAAATGCGTTGCGAGGCGTTGGCACTTGGCAAGGACGAGGAAGCAACAATCAAGCAACAACTAAAATAAACAACTAACAAGCAACAGCAACAAATTGCACCGAAAAGGTCAACGCGCAAAAAATTCAGAAAACGTTGAACCAGCCGCAGACCCTGAACGAGCCGACGATGACTGTAAAATGTAAAGCAGGCCGGTCGCGAAATACAACAACAACAGCAGCAACAACAACAATAAAAACAAAACTGCTTAGCTGGCAAAATATATGTAGATGCGAACTTTGGGTAGATGTCATTTATTGGCCAAAGATCGCCGACAGATTTGTAGCCTGCAGATTAGGGAAAAGCCCCTTTCAGACACCTCAAGTGGTCTGCCACAAGTGGCAGGCACATGTGCGTGCAGCGTGCCTTAGCCAACAATCAGACAGACTGAAAGTCAGTGATTCAATAAGTCTGTTAACCTTCAAATTTGTTTGCCTTTAAGAAATCGATAACACATATAACACATTCTACGACTTATTTTTATGAACTAAAGCGGAAGTTATATCAAATTAAATACTGTTAAGTGTGTGTATCTGGAATTTCGATTTCGATATTTATCGATCGTTTATTATTTATAATTCTAATTCTATATAATTGTTGCTCATAACGATGAGTATAAATAACTTGAGATTAGAGATAATCTCACCACATCCATTTTAAGACTTATAGTAAGTCATCGAGAAATATCGATCGCCTTTAACATAAATATAGTGCTTAAGAGAAAGATGTTCCGCAATAAGTTAAGTATTTTGATATATATTTATTATATTGAAAGAGTTTATATAAAGTTGGGTTTTCAAGACCTAAGATATACGCTGTTTTCAGATTATAATCGCAACTGTACTTTTAAATCGATAAATATCGAAGTAAGATACACTTTAAGTTAAGACTTTGCATTACATCGTGTTGTGTTTGTTTTTATGAGATCATCGATGTAAAGACCTTATCAGTATATTACAACGGGGCATTTCTTCGACGCTCCCTTGTGACTAGAACATTTTTTATTTATTTATGGCGGTTTTTTGCTTCTTTGCTATTTGTTTTGTTGTTTCGCGGCTGCTAAAAATAGCTGAGCCGATACGAAGCTGACTTTAAAATTGGCTCGTGTGATAGGCGTTTGGCGTTGAGGAAGCCAACCTGCTCAAGTTGTGGGCAGGGCCACACGGGGCGTATGCGTGATATGCGGCTGTACCTAGAAAACGAAATGAAGTCGGTGCGTGAACATTGATCATACGCAGCGTGCGCCAAGCGCGAACCTACCGCAATGGCAGCCACAAGGCAGACACACACACACACACACACACACATGCCCGCTTAATTAGCAGCTGCTGAGAGCAACAACAACAACAACAACAACATCACAAAGTGAATAGCAATGCATTAGTTTTTGTTGCTGCTGCTTTAAAAATAGCCAAAAAGGCAGGGCGCCAGGCCAATTGGACTTTGCGCCCCAATGTTTTTTTAGTGGGCGTTGCGCCTTCAACGCCTTGTAACGGCAATGAACAACAACAACAACAACAGCAGCAACAAAGCGTGTAAAAATAACTGCAACAGTTTTGTTTTTATTAGCCGTTTTTTTTGTTTATTGTTGCCTTTCTGGCAACTGTCTTTTTTGGCCAGTTTTTCGATTTTAATGCATTTTGGCCGCTTATGCGAGACGTCTGGCAAATTTCATCAGCTCTTTTAATTTATGCAGCGGACGTTAATGATGCGGCTGATCAACACCACCATCATGTTCGTGATCATAACGGGGCGTGTGTGTTTGTTGATCGCCAAAAAGCAGTTCAGCAGCGAGAGTGCTGTTGTTCTTCTTCTTGTTGTTGTTGTTTCCCCGGCTGGGGAAAGGGATATATGTAGGTAGGTGCGACAGTGACAGGGGGGTGTGCGGTGTTCGGGGAGTGCGCAAAAGCGCAAATCGGCAAACAAGGTTAAACGCAGTGAGTGGGAATGCCAGGGCTGGAACAAAAACAGCCGCAACAACGGCAACAGCAACAGCAGCCAAAACGGATCAATGCACTCGTCTCCCCGAAAAAAACAAAAACGCCTTGCCAAAAAGCGAAACAAGTCGCAAAGTTGCGCCCGACTGCGAGATGCTCTGTTCCCGACACGAAAATTGAAATGAACTCACAAAAAGGGTGTGAAAAAAAATATCAAAAATTTCTTTGAGTTAATTGCAAGAATTTAACCTTAAAATTTCATTAAATAAATTATAACAAAAATAATTTATATTTAAAAAAAACTTAATTTAATAAAAATAAAAAAAATTACAACCAATATAAAATATAAGTAGACTTTCCGATGAAAATAAAAATACGTTTGCATAAGAATTAAAAACCACAGCTATCACTAGAATTATTATGTATTTTTATGCCTTTCCATTGTTTACTTTCCATTGCTTAAACTGAGTATATGGTAATTTTAAATGCGAAATTCATTCACAGAATATATAAAATTACCTTGAAAAAAAAAAACAATTCTCTTAAAAAAAGAAATTTAATAATTTAAAGCGAGTTAATTTAAAAATTGTATAATTGTAACTTTAGCTGTGACTCTGTATTAGGATACCCTAATATATGTCTGACAAATGGAATATGTTTGTAAAAATACACTTAATTTTTGTTAGCTTTCTGCACACACCATAATATACACCTTTTTGCCTTTGAGGGAGGCAGAGTATATGAGAAGTATAAATGAATGACAGGAGCACAAGGTAACTGCACCCTTGGGTCAATGATATCGTCACATATGCGGTACAATTATTCAGTAATGGCCCCGTGGCAGCAGCAGCAGCAGCAGCAGCAGCAGCAAGCGTCGCGCAACCTCGGAACCGAGCAAGTTGCTTGACATGGAAGTGGCCGACGCCCGCTTTTGGCCGCGAGAGTGTAATGCACTATGATTACGGCTAAACAGATACAAATAACGATACAGATACAGATACAGATACTTTGGCAGTTGTAGAAACATGTATTCATATAAACACAGATACAGATATTTGCAAGTACTGCCTCAGATACAGATACACTTGCAGTCACATTAAGATACATTTTCAGCTGTAGATGCAGATGTAGATACACACACACATAGATGGATGGATGAAACAGAGTTGCTGATTAAGATGCAAATACAGGCAAAAGTACAGATACAGATAAATATGCAGATACATTTGTAGATACAGATTCAGATACAGCTGCAGATACTGATACAGGTGCAGCTACAAATATAGCTGCAGATACAGATACAGATACAGATACAGATACAGATAAAGATGCAAATACAGATACAGATACAGCTACAAATTCAGATTCAGTCTTAAATACAGATTCAGATATAGATGCAAATATAGATAGATACAGATACAGATACAAATGCCGATACAGTTGCAGCTACAGATAAGGATGCAACAGATACAGATACAGAACAGGATATAGACACAGATAGAGACACAGATATAGATAAAGACACAGATACAGATACAGATAATAATACAGATACAGCTGCAGGCACAAAGACAGATACAAATTCAGATACAGATACAGACACATATATATAGATGAAGATACAGATACAGATGGCGATACAGATAAAGATACAGCTGCAGATATAGATACAAATACAGCTACAGATACAAATAAACATCCACATTAAGATACAGATATACATAAAAATAGAGATAGAGCTACAGATACAGTTGCGAAAACAGCAACAGATACAGTTGCTGTTGCAAATACAGGTACAGACACTTAAGGATCGTCTGATATTTATAGGTTTTTGGGCGAATGTTGAATTGCATTGAGGCCTGCCGAAAATGAGCAGTAAATGCCAAAAACGGGCGAACGAACGCGACGAAGGCCAACGTGGCGAATACTTCATTACCTGATGATGGTCACAGAATGACCGCAGCCCGGTGAGGGAAGGACTGCGAAGGGCGGGCAAGAGGGGGGGTTGTAGCTACAGAATTATGTTAACCGCCGGCGGCTAATCAGCTGCGCTTTTTCCCCTTTTTTTTCGCCCGCCATACCTTGCCCCCCCCCCCCCCCCCCCCCCTCGGCCTTCGCGCTGTCCTTAGACTGTGCCCACGTTTTGGTGAATGTCCCTTTTTTCAAGAGGAAGCATTTCATTTCCGTTGCTGTCGGCATTTTTAAAATCTATGAGCGGCCAATGCAAAACGCCAACACGAAAAATTTCCATTAAAATGCAATAGGTGCAAATTAGAAGACAAAAAACCCAAAAAAATAAAAAACAGATATTAAGACTGAAAAACCAATAGGAATAAATTGTTGTCACGAGTGCGTGAGCACGACGGCAAATACCCTCGAGCGAGTAGACAACCAGCTAATTAAACGTTATTTAAAGCCAGTTTTTGAATAAATATTTGAAGCTATTCCGGATTCCAAAATATTTTTAATGTTAACACAATTTCTAATTGGCAGACTTTAATTAAATAAATGGTATTTATTTGAAAAAAAAATAAATAAAATAACAATGTTGAAAAATCAAATTAAAAACTATTTTTTAATTTTTTAAAACGAACATTTAAAAGATAAGTGGTTTTAATACAAATATTTAATTTTGTGTTTCTGTTTATTTTAATTTTGATTTAAAATATCGCTTAGCTAGTATATGTTTTGAATAAATGAGACCTACAGACTAGTCGCTAATTAGCACAGATATATATATGTTTATATACACATACATGCAATTGGGCTGAGGGACATATCCAATTCAAAACCTTTTTAATTGCGCACAAAAGTATGCTACTCTTTAAAATAATCAAGCATGTGTTGCCAACTATAAGCATCGCGTTGCCAATTATCAGAAAGTGCCTATCGATATTAACACTTGCGATATATCGTGAGCGCAGCAAATTGAGGTTGTGGCGCGGCGAACAGCTGCTCGTAAATTCGCTCCAATTTGCCAAATGTGTCTCATACGCCGGTACTAAAATTGAAATTACATGAAATACGTTTAATATAAATAAAATCACAGTTTTAATAATATAAAAAAGCTGTGGCAGCTGTTTTAAGTTTTAACGCATCAAATATGAAGCCTAAGGCGGCGGCAATTGTATGTCTGAGTGTCAAACGTGCGCTGAGTTTCGGCTTTTTGTTTTGATTCTTATCACGCTGCGAAACAGACGGCCAAAGCGTGCGGCGTAATGAAAAATGAAGTAAAAACAAAATGGAAAACCTGGAGAGTGCGCGCGCAAGCGAGAACTGAGCAGAGCGCTGCTGCGCCGAGCGACGCCACCGGTTTTTATGCTGCCCGCTGCTCGCTGCTTGCGAGCTTTCGGCAGCAGCATTTAGTTGTGAGCAAGACTTTGCACTGTTCGGACGTTGTTTGCCGCACGCCCACGCTAACGTCAACGTAAGCGCCGACGCCGAACGTAGCCGAAGCAGTTGACTTTCAGCAACACGCGACAACAACACTAATCAAATAACAATAACATATACAAATACAAATCAAACAAAGCAACAATTGCAATTACAATAAAAAATAAAAATTAACTGATCAGCATGGTTAAGATCGCTGCCAATGCGTTGCCAATCAGATTCCAATAGCGATACGTGAATTCGCGATCGTCGCGCCGCACAATAAAAATTAATTTATAATTAATATTGCTGGCAAAAAGGTCAATGCATATTATATATACACATATATATATATATTAAATAATTAAAAAATTATAAATAAATTATTGATATTCGTTAACTGCATTCCGAGCGATATTCCAATTGGAAAGTGTTTAACCCGTGTGTGTCTGTGTGTTCAAGTGTGTGTTTGTGTGTATTTCTTAGTGTAGATTTGTCCGCCGGTTAATGCCAATGCCAATAAGAAAAGCGGATTTGATGTAGACGCAGCTTTAAAACGCAGCTCTCTACATCGGGCCCCACTTTGCATTGGTACCAAACAATGTCACGACGCAAACAGTCGAATCCAAAGCCGTTGAATAAAGGTGAGTATACCACGACGCCCCCTCCACGTGAGCCCCCTCAACTCTCACCTCTATTTACACCTGCCTCGAATATAGCTTTGTCAGCTCGTAATGTATTTTTTGGGGTTTTCCATTACTCGTATAAAACATGTGAACGAACTGTGTTCCGTGTTCTAGCAAGCGCGCAGGGGGGTAATCATGATCCCCCACCCCACCTGCCAAAAAAAAAACCAAACAAAAAAATAAGATATGTAAGAACATTACAGTCGGGTGTAGTCGACTGCTTAATACTTGTCACTCTATAACAACAGCTTAATTATGATTGTTATTTTGAAAAATATAAATAATTTTGTTGTTTTCAGCTTGAACATTTTTTTTCTGTATTTGTTGACTCTAGCTTTAACATTTTTGGCGAGATGGAATTTGGCGGCTTATCCGTCCAAGGGTTGCCAAATAAATTTTTTCTTTACTTTTAGAGAAGGTTATCAATATTTAGTCTGTCAAATTTAAAGCAGATTTTATCGATATTTAATTATGTTTTAATTTTTAATTATGTTTTATTAGTCCAAACCCAATATACCATATTCATTTCTACAACGCGTATAAGAAACTAAGCGATTGTCAACTAGATTTCAACTTGTTGTGCCCGTCGAATTTATTTAAATGAAATTTCTTTGTTAACACATTTTGCGACACGACACGCTTGAGCAGGTGGAAGGGGGTAGGGGTTGCGGGGGTGTGTTGCCCCCCGAAACACACCTTATGAGTATTATGAGTATTAAACTAATTACATTTCGTTGTTGGCCATTTGATATATGAGCCAATGCTACGGATACCCAATGAATGCATTTCGGAATCGATAATAGTACGTGCCCCACCTGAAGCTTGGAGCCCAAAGTTTCGGCTAATCGCTGACTGTTGTTCCAACTGTTGGACTCCTTATCGCGAGCACGTTTCTGTTCAGGTTGAGTTGGATTTGCTTTTTTTTTTTTTTCTTATTTGCTTCTTCTGTTTTTGTGGGTTTTGTGTGCAATGATATCACCACAGTGCATGCATATTAAATGCAGTGTGTACACACTGTGAAGCAGTAAAAATAGAGTATTTATTTATTTGTGGGTTTGAACAAGGAATAATAATAGTTAATTATTGGATAACAGTTTAGATTGATCTCTAAAAAGCGAGAAAAATGCAACCAAGAAAACATTGGTTGCTGTATTTATTTATTTTTTTTTTTATTTCCGTCTGTATATATTTCTAGCTGGATATATTAAACTTACAAATTATAAGAATGTAGCAATAATAATTAAGACCTTTTTGGAGTTTTTAGAGCTGACAAATGTATTGCGCAGTTGGTTACACCCGACTTAATTTTGTTTACTTGTTTCCGGCTGATCTGTCCGGAAAAAGGCTGAATTGGCAACACTGGGTTGTACACACTGGATAACGCCTAAACGAGCGACGGCTACAGTTACGATAAATTAGCACGCTTATCTATGCAGCTGTTGTTGTTGTTTTTGTTGCTGCACCTGCGCCGTTTGCTTTCTTCTAGCACATTATCACAGGCCAACACTAGCGCTCTTTAGCTATCGCTCTCTCTGTCTCTCTCTCGCTCTCTGTGTGTGCTGCGCTGCTTTGCATATTTATCTTTAGCGCCCCGTTCACTTGGCTGCCTTCGTTCTTATTGTTAACTGTTTTTTTTTTGTTATTTTTTTAAATTTCTATAGCTTTAAAGCGCAGTCGATAAACTTTTATCACAACTGCAGCAGCAGCAAACGAAAACTGCAAAAGTATTGCGTAGCTGTTGTTGTTGTTGGTTTTACATAAGTTTCATTTGCGATATGGCAACTCTGTCCCCCTGCCCAGTGTTGCGAATCGTGACTATGTCCCTCCGGGCTGGGCCAGGTCGACAGCAAACTAGATAAACGCTTTGCGTTCTTTTTGCTTCTATTTTGTTTTTATTATTTTATTTTTTTTTTTGTAAATTTTAATTACGTCTTATCACTAATTTTATGTTAATTGCCAGCTGTTGTTCTGTACGCTTGCTGTTATTATCTGTAAAAAAACGAGAAAAAAATAAAATAAAATAGAAGGCCCTCAACAAAAGACACGACCAGCACAACTTTTTTGACGTCGGCAGCGACTGACGGCGGCCGACATGCGGGTGACAATTCCCAATTTACCAAGTAGAGCTCCGGGCATCGAAATACAACTCTTGGACTCGCTTGCCGTTCAGCAATCGGGGGGTACGTGTCTAGCGGCTCATTCTTGACTGATAGCAGCAGCAGGTAAAAATAAACATACATGGTAGAAATACATTTAAATATGTGTATGTGTAATCATATGTATACATGTGTATTTTACAGTTTGCAATGTGCAATTGCAGTTGATAAAAATAAAACGTTAAGCTCGGGTTGCGCTAGATAATGGCACAAAATCAAGGCCCCCCTGTGCCAAGGCAGCTGCTGCTCCAGCTGATGAGCCGTTAAAGTTCTAAAGTTGCGAGCATCAGTGGCAAGAGAAAGCAACTGGTAGAGTGTGGGTGGACGGGGGGGACAGGGTGTAGAACGAGATGCATATGAGCGCAATTGGCCGATAAGCTCGATACGAAAGCTTTGGTTATTTTAACATGGTGTTTAATAAGCTCGATAAGCTTTTGTTGTTTGTAACTGTTGTCAATACTGATGTTTTTTGTACTGTTTTTTTTGCATTAACCGTTTGTGAAATCGTACCAGGAAATATCAGCAGATAAATAACAATAACAACTAACAGCAACAAGAACAACAACAACAATGCATTACAAATTACAAAATGTTGTTTTCATTTTGTGTACTCGCATTAAATTCAATTTGTTGTTGCTTTTTGGACAGCGTATTTGCATATCAACTGCGATAATGTACAACTTGAATAGGGGGGGAAATGTGAAGGGATAGGGGGGGGGGGGGATGCAGCGGGTGTGGGTGTTGGGAACGCTTGAGTCTTGAGTCACAGCCCGTAAACAATTGCGATATTGAGTCGCTTATCGAAAACGCCAGCTAACAAAAAGCACTTGCTTATAATATGATATTTTGAATACGACTAAAAAACAGGAAAACGAACATGATTATCATAAACAGAACGAACATGATTTACACTACACTCGCATGTGATTGATATGGTCAGCTGATAATCAGTTCCGATTTCTGTTTGATGATATTGGTATTTTTAGGTTACGGATTTATTTCTAAATCTTAAGTATTTCACTTTAGATTATATATTTTGTACATATTTTTTTTAAATTATATATTTTAAGGGTTTAAAGTGTATAAATAAATATTTGTATGTTTAAATTGCTGGCTTGAACCAAATAGTTTAAAATTGATCTGTTTTTTTAATTATATATTTTTAAGCTTGAATATTTAATAATAATTAAGAATATTTAAAATTTGTTTATCTGTTTATCTGAGCTTCTAATTATTTTCAACCAATATAACGCAATTTATTAGAATTTTGCATTAACATTAAATCGAAAGCTAAATAGTTGGTGCCAATGATGATGTCGAATACGCAGTTTAGGTGTCAATATATCAATGTTAGCCGGAGAGGGTCATTATGTACACTATTTTTTTTATTTTTACATTATAAGCTTTTAATAGACACAGTACGTCGACAAAATTTTTATTATAAAAAATTAATTCATTTTTGTATATAATCTGCGATAAGCCTAAAATACCTGTTTTAGTATGTACTTTTTATTTAAATTATCTTAAATCTGACTTTTAAATATATAATAGAATAACACCATGATGACATATTCCATAGCAAATGTGTGATTATTGAATTTGTCATTTGTAATGGTCCAAAAATTTTGTAAGTTGCTCATGAACAAGGTTTGTGAAAAGGCGAATAACTTGTTTGTATTATATTATCTGCCTATCTGACTAAACATGACTAACTATAATGGAATTTATGTTTGTTTTCAAAAATACTTTGACTTGCGATCGGTTTTCAGTTGCAACTGATTTGCTGAGCAATCATTATCAAGGCTTTGGTTTCATTGGGGCGTCGTGTCCGAAACGTTGTTCTAATCGCGAAATGCAATCGAAATAAACTCGAAATTTGATGCCCAAGCGGCGATAATGTTTTGTAGTCATTTTGAGAGACAACCCAAAAAAAAAAAAAAAACAAAAAAGCTAAAAGCAACAACAACAACAAACTTGAACAGCTGTCCGCTGTGTAGATAGATGTGTGTGAGTGTGTTGTTGTTGTTGTTGTATGATTTGTACAGCTCGCGCTTATCAGCTGATCTGATGGCAAGATTGTCGCGCTTTGCTTCAAAATGAGAATGAACTAAAAACAACGACAGAAATTGTAGCAACAACAACGACATCTAAAAACTGAAAATACATAAAACAATTTTTGTTGTTGTTGTTGTTGCTGTAGCTCGTCGTCTGGCTGTTTTATAACAATTTCAAAAGATTTTCAACAAATGATAAAAATGTCAATGTGATTTGGCTTGTCGGATTTCAGCCGGGCTCTGCAGCAGCGTCAAGTATGCAGCTACTATGCGATTATATATGGTATATTTGTATAAATATTTATATGTATATAACTACGGATACAGACAATAGTCTGTTTTGCTATCGCTTAGCGATCTGGTTCGCCTCGCTTTGCTGATGATTTTGGCAATTGTTTGTTGGAGCGGGGGGTATTTGTAGCGTGGTGCGGGGGGAGCAGGCAAACCATATCTTTGCGCACGCCTAATTAATTTTCATTTGTCGACCGATGCCATCAGATATCACCCCCTCTTAAAAGCCAAAAGCCCGAAAAAAAAGAAATAAAACACATTTCAAATCTAAATCAGCAATCATCAGAAGTCGGTAGCCGCCTCCATTTGATATGAAATAAGAATCGCTGTCGCCTGTGGCATTGATAACAAATGCTGTCCCGGACGTCGTCGTCGTCGTCGTCTTTCGGTCATACATCTTTGTCATTGTCGGTCAGTCAGTTTTAGCTCTAATCACTATCGCGATAACTATCGGTTGGCGGCACTGATTTCTGTGCCTTTATCGGTTGGTCGCTTCCGCAGCACAGCTGAAGTCATGTGTGTGTGTGTGTGTGTGTAGCTATGAATATTGCATATCAAGTGGAAAAATCTCATTTCTCATATTACTATACTTTATCGCCATCGTTTTATTTCTTCAAGTGTCACCGACTTATTGATAATCGTTATCGTTATCGTCGCCGGCTTCTAGGACTGTGAGGAATTTGCTTTAATACATATATATATATATACATATATATTTGTAAATATATATTTTTTTTGTTTATAGCGACTGCCACTTAAGATTTGTCGATTTCAATTTCGTTCCAAGCATAACATTCATCAGATAATCATCAACTTCATCATTATAATCATCTCTTTGCTTTCATTTTCTTCTTTTCAGTTTTTTTGTTTTTCATTCGCTTTGAGCCTCCACCCACTTAATTAAGCGCTGTTTCTCTTCCCATTATTCGTCAGCCTCAATGTGCTCAATTTCGTTTTTGGCCTTTCTTTATCAATCTTTTTCGCGCTTATCTTGGAATAAAGTTCAACCAAGGTCCTATTATCTATTCCCAGCGATCAGCAGCCGTCGCAGTCGCTGTTTAATTGACCAGTCGCAGCGCACCACACAACACACAACACACAACAACACACACCACACCACACGGATCCGGACCATGGCTGCCCCCAACACTCTTGGCCTTCTTGTCTGTCTGTCTGCTCGCCGCTTTTTTTTGCCTCAGTCTTGTCTCCCTGCCCATCTTCTTCACATCTGGCCACATCTCCGATTAAGCTGGCCACCTCTTGGACCCCTTAGTCCGACCCGCACCCCGTCCGATCCCTCGCGGAACTCAAGCTGATAATCCAATGTGCTGGTGGTCGCAAGTGTTTTTCAAGCATCCTGTTTGTGGCAAAACTGTTAGCTCTGCTTTCTCATCAATCAATTATTAATTACAACGTTTTTGCTCCAACTGCAGCCCGCGCCTCGTCTAAAATCTCGCCGTGCTGAGTCAGCAGCTGGCATGTGCGATAAATTGATTAAAATTATGCCATCATCCAGACGACAACGACAGCGACAACTTTGCTGGCGACTTTCCAGTAGACAATCATACTAAATTCCACAATGATGCCCCGTTTCGATTACTTCCGCTATTAAGTCTTCGATTACTCCTTCAACTATATTTTCGATAATCTATCTGATTCGATCTTTGAATAGGTGCATTTTTTCTATTGCATCTTATATAACCTTGTATACATCTATTAACACCTCTTTAATCTTTGACTTTGTCTTCGACATCCATTTATAATTACTTCCTATGGATTACCTTGGATTACCTTCTTGGATTACCTGTGATTAGTTATTAGATTACTCTGTTTATACATTACATGACTTCGTATGATCTCATTAATCTTTACTGCTCCACATTTCTTAAACTTCGCGCCCTGTTTCAATTATCCCTGAGATCGCTCTTTCACCAATTTTTCCTATTACGTTTCTGGCTCATTTTACTCCCGCTTTGATTACTTCCTGAGTCCTCTTGGAATACCTCTAAGAAATCCTTTTTTGACTTTCATTAGCTCCTCGATTACTTCCCCAACTACTTCTTACTACCTCTCCAATGCCCTATTCGAGAACCTCTCCGAATTTATTTTCTATTTCTTCTTTGATTACCTCTGCAACTCGCTCTTCCCGCCCCTCTTCAACTCCGTCGCATTTGTTCGTTGTCTTCGATATTCTTAGGTACTTGACTGGCAGATACTCCCCACACACACACACACACACACACACACACACACAATTTAACTTCATTCCAATCGCAACGAAATCGGAAATCGGGGGCATAGGCACATTTCAAATGAAAATTTAAGTGCTGCGATTAATTTGGCTTATCAGGCGACGTGGAGGCAAAGCCCCCTACCGAAAAACTGAAAAGCGAAACAAGTGCAATTAAAAGATTTTCAAGCAAACATTTGTCATTAGAGATAACGCATGGAGGGAGGCAACAAAAGGGGAGGGGAGGCGTGGTGGCTGCGACTACCTACGCATAAACCAAAATTGGGATGTCTCAATTGCAGGTGTTGGTGCGGGGCGGGCCAGAGCTCTGCTTGCAGCTGCCTTTAAAAAGCAAACTAATTACACGATAAACGACGCCCGACGTTTGTCTCGAACGTCTCTATCTCTGGAGCAGACCCTCTGCTTTAAGTAACCACCCGCAAATACCCCTTCGATCCAGGCACATGTGGCCCGTCTACGCACCAGGCAATCAAACGAAATGAATGGCTGGCAGTTTAAACGTTACGACTTCGCCCTGGCCAGGCGTCCAAGTCCACAACCGGCGTCGACAGCGACGCGTCTCGCAAGCGGCGGCAATCGATTAAAAATCCATAAAAATATATTTCTAGATTTTATGTGCTGATCAGAAATAACAACGACAGCAAACAGCGTAGGGCAAACAATCTATTCCGCTCCTCCACCCCTTTTTGGTGGTGTAATTAAGTCTGTATGGGGCACAAGGTGTGGGCCAGGGGCACAATATGAAATCTATTTATGCCATTAGCTTTGCGCCGATCACACACAGCGATAACAGTTGCCAGTCCCAACGGCCATTTTGTGGTTTATCTCTTGCGTCTTGAAAACGCAAGTTGGCAGCACCGTTAAAAGCCAACAGAAGAATGAAATCAACGCAAACAGGGTATCAGACAACTAGAGCGAGACAGCTAAACGCAAAAAGTACACAACAAATTAAATCAAAGATTAAAAACGAATCACTCATGTTCCAAATTGGAAACGAACGGGTTTCAAGTCGGTGACAATACCTACGGGGGGAAGCTATATCACAAGATTCTAATCGCAAATTTTGGCCAAAATAAAGAAAAAAAAACACACACAAGTGATTTAGTTATTTTGGGAACTTTTGATAGATACCCTTTTTGCAAATTTGAACAGTCAGTGCAGATAAACATAAAAATTATCTGTGAATTAAAAATTAGTTTGTAACTAACTTTTTTTATATTTGCCTAACATTTATCAAATTTATCGAGCTTAAATATGACATTTAAATATAAATATAAAAAATCAATCAATACTTCTGACATATGAATCAAAAATTTTGATCAAGAATAGTTTTATTTACAATATTGTCTTAAGCCCGCCTAATTCCGTTCGTTAAATTAATTTGCACAGCATCACAATACCTTTTTCTTGCTCATTGTTATTAGCTATAGGGTGTACACAAAACTGAGACAAATTTTTTGGCTTGACACCGCGTCATCGTGCACACAAAAATCTCATTAGCTCAATTTCGAATTATGTTTCTCGCCAGATACTCGTCGATCTTCAGATTCCGATAAGTCGACGAATTCGTTTGTCTTTTCTTTTTTTTGTTAATATTCTTTGCCCAATTTTGACAAACTCAATCATGTGATTTCTTCCCCTTAAGAGTAGTGCAAACCAATCGATTCGATTGAATTCGTTTCGTGTTGGCTGCTTTTGGGTTTTCTGGTTCGATTTGGAGCTCTCTGCCCGCTGCCTTGGAGCACTTTAAGCGTAATCATCTCAATGGCCAACTTGCATTCGAAGAGAAGCAGAGACGAGTGTTGGCTGCATTCTCCGTTGCCGTCGCCGTCAGGGCTTATCTAAATGCCAGCCTCACAGTCTCGTCTTCCATTATGATACACAGATACGGACACGTGGACAGGCGTTGTGTGGAGGTGCGGGGCCAGCAAATATCTGCCGGGCAATCGAATGCGTCGCCAATGCGTCGCCGTGCAGTCCAAGTGCAAGTGGTTCCAAGCAGCTAAAGCGAATGATAACGTAGAACCAAAGATACTAACCGAAGTTTAGGTGCTCTTTGTGGGAAGATGCATTGAGTAAAGGTTTTAATATAAGATGAATATATATAATATGTGGTTTAAATATATATGAATTAAGACCCAATCGTTGTTATCTCAATCTTGCAGTCTACCAGATCGGATCTCTTTGTATAGTAAAATATTTCATGCTTTATAAGATATAAGATATCTTCCAAACATGCCAATTATTAACATATTTATGAACTAAATTATACATAAACATACCAATTAAAAAATTGAAATTAAATTTTTACAAGATACCAATTTAATTTCACTTTTAGAATTATTACGTTTTGACAAGTTAAAAAGAAAATTTCTTTCATATAATTTCTAAAGACATAATAGACATTATTTCTAGCTATAAAAAGACTACTCTGCGGCTTAGTGTACACATTTAAATTCAAAATCCAAAATTATATCAACAACGATATTTAAATATCAGAAGTGCAAATTTTGTAAGAATATAGCAGATATCATGTATATGTTAAGCTAACTTAGTTCTTTCTTATAATAAATCAATATCAAAGAACTTTCTCAGTTAGTGTTGTTAGACTCAGAAATTTTCTCGACTGATTACCATTAGGTTTTCATATACCTACTTAAGTAATCGAAAGTATTAAGGAAGAATTATATTGTACATTTAAATTTAACCAGCTTGTTAGTAGATTCTTTTTCAGCAGCACATCTCACCCCGCTTCTTTGCAGGCATTGCAGGGTATCCCGCGAAGTGTTGGGGAAGCATAATTTACATGGCAAATGGCGCCATTAGGCGCTGCTCAAGCCTGAGCCGAGTAAATCGCCAGCAAAGAGAACAAAAAAAAAAAAAAAGAAATAATAAATAAAAAGCAGAACGAAACAAGTTTCCTCACGCTGCGTGGCAAATACCTGTTGCAAGCAGTTTGTGGATGAGAGGCAGCAACTGCGGCCTGATGGATGCGTGTTTGTTTACAGCCTCGCTGTTTGTTCAGTTTAGCGTAATTGCCGCCGTCGCCAGCGTCGCCAGCGTCGCCGTCGCCGCAACGTTGCAACTGTGACGCGTCGCGCGTCGCCGCAGGGCGCAAAATTAATGTTAACAACGTGTTCGGTCCTCGGCGGCAAAGGATACCGTGCATGCAATTTGAATGCCAGCCAAGTGGCAACCTGAATGCGGACTCTGCTGCTGCAGCTCTTTAGGTCCACGGCTCGTGTCTTGGCGCTTGTATTAAAACATTTTAATTATGGCCCACAAATGTGCTCAACTGTCTTGTTGAAAGGTGTTCCCGGTCAGCTTTTGCTTTGTTGCTTGCCGCTTGCCACTTGCCACTTGAGTGGGCCGCTTCTTTGGACTTTAAATGGCATTTAGATAAAGTTGCGCATACGCCACGTTAGTCCAGGGCGGAAATTTGGAATTGATTATTGTTGCCTGGACATCGATTTATGATCTGACTGATAGCGTCTATACCCCACTCAAGTGATTTTTGCTCGCTCTCTCTCACTCCCCCTCTCTCTCTATGTTCGCTTTGTATCTGCTGGCCTCATTTATTGAGTAATTGATAAGAGTACCAAATGGCTGCTGTATTTGCTACCCAGAGCGCGTAATATGAATTTCATTTGAAATCAAATTGAGCAATCCGAAAAATAAATAAAGACATTTTGTCGCCATCAGTCATGTTCCCCTTTCAGCAATATACTCTCACTCTTTGCCTTTTTTTCTCTCTGTCCCACTTTCTTTGCATTATATTTTTTTGCGTACTTTTTCATACGCTAATTGGCTTTGTTGTGATACCCTTGCCAATGATAATTGGATTAGATCGAAGATGGGCAATTAAGACCAATAGATAGAAAACATAGATACTATGTTAACTAAAGTTGCAGATATATACATATTTATCTAGAAAAAACTCTAGATATATATTCAGTACTATGTTAAGATAAAAGTAAAATTATAGATATAGATAGAGTACAAAATATATGTATAAATGTATAAATATTTATTTATGTAACAGATATCATAATAAAGATTAATTTATTATTATTAAATTATTAATAGATGGCAGGAAATGTGCAGAAATATAATATAATACATACATAGATACAAATAAACTGCAGATGTAAACATATACTATATATATACATACATACTATATATTCCCATTGTAGTTTTAGGCTTTTTATTTTGTTAAAGAGTTCCTCTTAATGTATAAGGGGATACACATGTATGTATAATTTGCAACTATCTCAAACCTAAAAGTTTTTTAAAATTTGTTATAATTTTTTTATATAAAAATTTAAGTGTATTAGGGCATCTAGCGATTCGTTTAGGCACCGTTTGCCTTCTTGGTTATTTCGCGTGCTGATATCAGCACGACGCAGCGGCAGCCTCCGCATTCGCATTCGCGTTCGCTCATCTTGCCCTCCGCTTATCGTCGCCTATCGCAGCCATCTAGACAAGCTAATAGTACTCTGGCTTGGTTTGGGTTTGCCTGGCATGGCCTGGCCTGCTGCTGATATGGCTGCCATTAGTTGGTGGGAGGGGGAGGGGGAGGGGGATGGGGCTGATGGTTTGGTCGAGCCATCCATCTATTGCTTGGTTGGGTCGTCATTTGGTTTTGTGCTTCAGTTTCAGTTTCAGTTTCAGTTTGAGCTTCGTTTGTTGTCGCTTTGCTCTTAATTATGTTTGTTGTAGCTTCTGTTGTTGTAGTTGTTGTTATTACTCTTGTTGTTGCTGCTGCTGCTGCTGATGCTTGTGGAGCATCCGTTTGTCGATCTCTTGGACTGATAGCATTTATGATTTACGTGGTACATTGCGTGGCATTTGTTTTGTGCTTTACATTCATTTTCATTGCCTGTCATTATTTCGTTTGCTTTCGATTTTGATTTCAGTTTCGGCATCGGTTTTCGTTGCCATGCCCAGTGTATGTCTGATGTGTGTGTGTGTTTAATGTCTTTCTGTGCAGATCGAGGTCAGCGATAAGGCCGCGACGTCAACGTCAAAAGTTAAAGGCATTTTTCGATTACAGCGCGAAAATCAAAAAAACATTTTTTTTCTTTTTCTGAAACTCTGAAAATGTTCCTACGAGGGTTGCTCCTAAAATTGTGTATGCAAGTGTAATTGTACAAATTGTTAGTGTAACCAGCATAATATCGAACATATATGAGCTATTAACAGCATTTGGGGTTTCTTTTTATAAAAGAAATATGCGTTAAAACACAAATTCATTTTTGAAACAAACACAATAAAAATATCGGTGGTCTTGATTTCAACTAATGCTTCATCTTTAGGCTGGCTTTATAAATTTGGTATTGCACATTCTTAAGCACAGACTTTGGTTCAACAAAAAATTGTATTACAAAATTTAAAGATACAATTTTTTTAAATGAAATTTTTTTTTTATTTTTATTTCTGATTTTTTAACTAAATCAATTTTTTATTTCTCAAATATGGTTTTAATTGACAAATAATTGGTTCAAGGTATGGCTCATAGATATAAAAGATAACAGCAAAAAAAAATGCAAAAGTGTATTATAATGAATTGAGATTTTTTTATTAACAAAATTTTTAACCTTTATAGCTAGGCGCAATATAAAAGGTAACCCTCGTATTAAAAAGAGGGTTACCCACACCTTAACTAGAGCCATGTGTTGCCCGCATATCGAAGCTCTCTCGTTTCATGTCACTATCCACTTTTCATATCCATTTGCTCGTCTGCCCTGCTGCTGCTGCTGCTGATAAACGCAGCTCTTCAAAATGGCCGCGACGATAACTTAGCGCCGGGCTGCAGACTCCCAAGGTTGGGGCCCCAGCGACAGGTGGGGCGCCCGAGCAGGGATAAAAGTTTGTGTGTGTTTGTGTGTGTGAGGTTGAGCTAATTCGACTGCTTATAATTATTTTATAAGTGCAGGCAACGTTGCCTTATCCGTGAACCGGCATGCCAAGCCGCATGATTCACTTGGCGACGCTAATTTTCAATGTCTCACACACACACACACACAGGCACACAGGCACACACAGGGAGTCGGAGTCATAGCCAGCGTGGAAGTGTGTGTGTGTGTGGCGATAATTCCATGTAGATTAGCGCTGAGTGCAGCAGTAAGAAGAAGGCGATAAGCGCGCGTTCCAGAGCATCCCAGTCGAGGCACTGGACGTGCACACTGCGGTGGACCTGGGCGGCCGCAACGTCGACGTCGGCGTCGTCATAATGTAAAGCAAAAACTCCGCAGACAACAACAACAACAGCAACAACAACAATAACAACAAAAAGGCCAAGCAGCTTTTGGCTGACTGAGTGAGTGGCTATCTGAAGTTTGTTATCCAAAATGTTGGCCTCCACGTTGTCCAGCCTATGTGCCTACACTTAAAAAAAACGCTAATATACTTCAAAATATTCGGACATAGTTTTAAGTTCAGTATGAATCATACTTTATCACAATTGCTCCTTCAGTTATGCAAAAAAATATATATAATAAAACTAAGCGATTAATATTTTTTTTTTCTTAAATTAAGAATTTTTTGTTTAACTGGCGATAACAATTTTTTTATGTAAACAAATTAATTTTCTTTGCTTACACAATTTTTACCACTTTTCTTTGCCAGACTTTTCTCTAAGTGTTAAGTATGAGGGCGTTCAAGGGGGGCAGTTGCGGCCAGTTAGGGAGAGGAGGCTTACTTAAAGGGGTGTCTGCGGCAGATTCGCTGCTCGCGCTGTTGGCAACTGTCGCCTCGGTTTTTATTTATTTATTTTTATACCCTGAACCCATTGAAAATGGGTGAAACAGGGTATTATGGTTTTGTTGAAATGTATGTAACAGGTAGAAGGAGGCATCTCCGACC
>SCDY01002247.1:0-15628 GCA_004143825.1 Drosophila micromelanica | reverse complement strand
ATTCTCAAATATCGAAATTTTTAAAATAATAATAATAATTAAGAATGTGAACGAGTATAACGCAGTCGGTAACGCCCGACTGCAACGTTCTTACTTGTTTAAATTATGAATTTGAGAAGTAAGGTAAGAGAACTCTATTGTATATTGCTATCAAACTTTAGATATAAAGAAAACAATTAATATTTCATGTGATTAATTCAGAGGCATTATTTAAAAAATAGTTGTAACTTGATTTTTGCATTTTGCATTTACTTTAAAAATTGTAAAGTAAAGAATAACTATACCGAGATTGTAGCAGCTATTAAATTTATTACAGATTTGGTAAGGGGTAAAGTAAATGCCATTTTAAAGTTATTTGATAACGTTTGAGAACTTACAAACGTTACTTATCTACTTAAGAGAACAAAACAAATTTTCAAGAAGTATACATTTCAATTAGGCTTGAGCATTTGAGTCCACTTGATTCCCTGTTTTGTGCATGTAAGAAATTAATTTTGCAACGCTTTTAAGTCGCTTAACTTATTTTGTCCTTCTACTAAACAAACAAATCGGCATCATTAAACATAATCCGATGCTCAAGTTGCTTTTGTTGGCGTGCATCAAGATAAATAAGAGGACACAAATGATAAATAAGTGGCACTCGAACGAGAGGCCAACAAAATGACGGCACAAGCCTGTCCAAGGCTCAATATCCATGGCAACGTAGGAGCTAAAAGCCTGCCAAAGCTTGACGAATATCCTTGAGAATTTAACAGGCAATTGACTTACTGATGGGTGTTAATACCTTTTAATCTGGCCCTCGCCCCGCTTTACATCGCTTTTGCTTATGTTGCAGATACACACGGCAAATTATTTTAAAGAGATGCCAGATAAATTGATAGATTAGTGTATAAGGCAGCTACTGCAGGATACGTGTCTTGTGCGCATCAAATTGTGGAAAAGCGAGCATATTTTAATGCCAACAACAAAGCAGACAATGCGGAGCAAAACGTGGGCGTGGGAGTAAGGGAAATTATTTTAAACGGCTGCTGACAGTAGAAGACAGGCGAGTGGGTAATTGAATCTAATTATTCGGAAGCTCAGTTAATGAGCACGTAAAACGCAAGGAACAGCATGGACAGGACAGGATATGCCAGACATACAAACGGTTATTAGGAACGTGTGCGTGTGTACACAGCCGGAAACGGCAAGAGAAACGTTTAGCCATAAAGAAAATAAGCTAATATCAATTGAGTTAAGAAGCGGCAGAAACACGCTAACCGAAATACTTAAGAGATTGCTCTGACTCGGTTTTTAGTACGCATTTTTATTGATGTATTTTATTGCGCAAGTGATCCAAATAACAGGTCATGTATATTTACGTTAACGTTTACTACTTTTTCCAGAGCGGACTGGCAACAGCCGCTGCGGCATAACTGGTAACGGGAGCCGTGTAGACTGCTGCAGGCGCAGCGGCGAAAGTGGTCACAGGTGTCCTGTAGACAGGTGCAGGAGCGACGGCCGCATAGGTGGAGTACCTGACGGGAGCCACAGCCGAGTAGGTGGCAACGGCTACTGGAGCAACGGCAGAGTAGGTGGCAACGGGTGCCACTGCAGCATACCTGGTAACGGGTGCTGCCAATAAACCAGCCTGGGCGGTCGCAATGCACAGAGCCAAACATACGAGGAATTTCATATTGATTTGATTTGGTTTGTGTTTGGTTGAGTTTAGTTTTATTTGTTGACTTGTCAGCGTCTGATGCTGTTTGGCAATCAACTCGTTGGTTTTATAGTCTGCTCAGAGTTTGGCTGAACCACCGCCAAATAAATAGCCGAATTAGAACACAATACCAATATTTTATTTTTATTTTTTTTTTCGAAATTCTGCTTGGTAATGTTCAATCGATGCGGATGCCGTCAATTGTGGTGGCAACTGAGTGACAACAGACAGCGTATCAAATGAGCTTTCATTGTTCAGTTCCATTTAAGCATCAGGAAATATTAATTAGCCAGTTTTAAGCTGTATATGTATGTACGAGTATTGTTAAGAGCTGCAAGTAGTTAATGGAAAAAAGACGCCAAGACTTTTGACCTCGAATATCTAATGTACAAAATTATAAAATTTAAATAGCTATTGTAATTTAAAAACGAAAAACTTTATCTCATGGATTTTCTATACAACTCATATTCATTCAATTATATAATTAATTATTATATACATACGCAGGTTGTATGTGTGGAATTTTCGGTTTATTTATCTTTAATTCCTTTATTTATTTCATGAAATTACCATGGCCATAATATATATATTATTTCGGTTTTACGTTCCTTAGCTTATTATTTTTCAATACCAAAATTAATTAAAAAAATGATATATAATAATTTCCAGTTATTGGATTCGAATGATCCCTTAATCATTCAACCCAAATTTGTATCTGTCGAATTCCTGAAAACCCCATTTCCGTCATATGACTTGTTTGAATTATACCTTTATTTATATAAATATAAACGAAATATATTTTGATATATATTGATGGTCTTCAATTTTTCTGGATTTTATGAATTTTTTAAATATGTAATTTAGAAGTATGTAATTTTTGTCTAAAAACGACATATGGGATATTAAATCAAAATGGACGGGTTTTGCCCAATAAACTAAGCGCAGTCTAAATTTAAATTGTAGTCTGTCTAGGTGCCGTTAAATGGTTTTTAATACTGCACTGCACTGGCTACTTAGCCCATCTGCTACAGACTGGCCCACTTCGGCCACAGAGCCATGGGTTCAAACTCGGCTTTAATGCTTATTACCTAAATTAAATTGTAATTAGCTAAGGTAGCGCGTAGAGTATTTAATTTAAAGGTATTTATTCTTTAAAATGAGTTTAAATTTTATTAAAGTGTAATATATGTACGATTTTGACAGTTTGTGGATTTTTAAATCTTTCAAAATATGTAATTTAACTTTGCTTAATTTGGTATTTGTCAGATACAATTAAAAGTGATACGACTGAACTATTTTATAATGTGTGAAATTGCATTAAAACTGAAACGCAATTACAATTCTTAAGAGACCCAAAGGGCGTTCAGAGCCATTCACTTAGCATCATATTTGACAAATATGATATTTCTTAAACAGTTTTTGGTTATTCATAAAATCCACCCACAAGCTGGCGTTAGGATAGGGGTATTCATAAATTGAGTTAGTAACAGAAAACAAATGGGCACTGGGCTAACTTAACGAGTCACAAAAAAGATGCTACATTTGGTACATGATGCCAAGACCAGGCCATGATTGTGTCTGTGTGTTTATGTGTGTGTGTGTGCGATATAAAATGAAGTCCCTGTCTGGTACTCGTACATTTTTGCCATACAAATGTTTTGCATTATTAGGACACAGGCACAGCCAACAGCAGAACGAGGACGAGAATGAGGACGCGTCGAAGAGCCTGGAAGTAGACTATGTTCTACACGTAAGTTACATTAGTCAAACTGGGTTTTGGCAGTGGAAATTTGCGGAGCATGCCAAATGCTTTGAAAAGTGACAGGGACCCACTCCAAAGCGGTAACTCGGGAAATTATTGAAGAACTGAGGCCAAAAAAATATATATATTTATATATATTGCATAAATATGCTAGACACAAACACAAATGATACTATCTGTGTGCTTAGTGGGTATTGTGTGTGTCTTAAATGCTTCGTCTTCAACTCATACATATTAAAATCTCAGAAAACAAATTTCAACAGTTCACAAAACAGAAACGAAAACAAAGGCAAAACACAAATATAAATGTACTGGCTCAAATACAAATACACAAACAAACACACACACACACAAATAGTCGGATAGAAGGACGGATGAGTTTTGAGGGTAGTAAGGCTCATGCATTTTAAAATTCAGCCATTAGAGCGCTGTGTTTTATTTGGTATGCAGAATATTATTTGAGCACGTTTTTGGCGCCTGACATTGCATTTAGCATTTTGCATGCATAACTGAAAAGCCAACCAGGACACAGACCGACAAAACCAAAAACACTCAAATATAAACCGCCAGCAGTTGACTTAGCTCTGTTGTCTCAGGACAGGGCGCTGTTTCAGAGTAATTAAATGCTTTAAAGTTGTAATAAAATAAATCATTTTAAATTCGTTTTGCTACACGAGTCAGACAAAAAAAAAAAGAAGGGATTTTCCGTAAATTGGCTAACAACACATCATTTAACTGGCTGTCAGAACATCAAGCAGCGGGGCGAAAGGCAAGTCAAGGTAAGATAAGGCACAGTGGCTAAAACTGAAAGAATTGTGAGTTGCATTAGACATAATGGAAAGTTTGAAAAATATATTGAAAAATGGTTGTGATATATGATATACTAATTCCACCTAATTACGAAGGGATAATTAACTTTATATTAATAGGGATAATTAACTTTTTAATAGGTAGTGAAATAATTTTACTAACTCATTAATTAAAAGACTATCAAAGTAAATACCTAAAATGAATATTTAAAAACAAAAATGTTATTAATGTTTATTTCAAATGTATCATACTATGAGTAGCTATCAATTGAAACACTTTAATTTAAATTTTAATAAATTCCTAAAAGTTAAATAACATCGTTTAATTGGATTTTCATTGATTGCCGAATATTCCTCGCAAATTTGGCTATTTTTACAAACTTTTTGCGATTTAGTGAAAAAGTAACAAATCCCAATTGAAAATTGGGGCACAAAAAACATGTTGTAATCGGCAGATAGCAATCAATAATTTTGCACATTTTGCTGTTGATTTTGGCCGTATTTCCGTAGCCGATAATATTTATTATTTATTTTATTTTATTTTTGATTTCTTTTTATTACAATGGCTGCCATTGTATGGCTACCGGTACCAAAATGACAATAAAAGGTAATTTGGTAGTAACAACTTGAAGGCAAACACTTAACTAACTTTGTGAGTGTCTGCGTGCGTGTTTCTGGCCAGGTCCTCGTCCTCGATTTGAGCTGCAGGGAGCACTACTCGAACTTTGCGCATAAGTATGTGTGTGGGGTCTTCAATGAGTGTGGGTAAACTCATTCACATATGTATATGGAAAGTAAAAAGCAATTTTCATAACATTTGCATGCCTTGAACCAACACACACGCACACACACACACACGGAAACACTCATACACGTGCACACCCACACATACTGGACGAGCCAGTCACGAAAGCATCAAGAGAGAAGGACGCATGGACACGCGGCCTACCTTTCCATGGAGTAGCAAAAACTACGATTATGTGTGTGGGTGTATGTGCGAGGTGTGTGTATGTGTGTGTGTGTGTGTGTAAGGGTGTGCTTGTGTGGGTAAGTTGAATGGAGTACGTGTTGTGCTGAAAATGCAATTTGCCTTCTGTGCGAAAAGTACGTAAAATTTATGCAAATTTCTCCGAACTGCCCCTGACCCAGGGATGTTGGCGATGGCGACTTTGCTACAAGCGGAAACAGGAAATGCGCCATTGTGTGCGTGCTTGTGAATGCATGTACGTGTTTCTCAGTAGGTGTGTGTGTGTGTGACTATATATGTGTATTTAGTACGCGCTAAAATGAAAATGTAGTGAAATATGCGATGGAGCGTCCAACGAAAAAATATGTAAGCACAAAAAAGCTACATATACACGAGCTCAAATATACCCTACATCAAAGTAGCATAATACATCTGTAAGAAAACAGGATGTTTAGAAGCTTAGCTTGAATTTTATTAAAAATATATGTTTTAGTTTTTCAAAGTCAATCTGAATAAAAAATTTGAATATTGGGTTATTAAATTTACTCTTGGTCAAATTTATTTTCTAAAAACATATAACTGCCAATTTAAACTATGAGGAGTTTTTAATATATATTTTTTAAAAATAATTTCCATAGCTCTGTTATATCTTCTCTTTAATTTCAATCTTTTTTAATTGTTGTGCCGCGCAAGATACAATTAAAGTACCCATTGTAGGGTATGAAACAAATGAAATAAGACCAATGCGTATTTGGGATTACTTTGTAATGTATGTGCACGCCGAGCGGAAAGTGTAGCTGGCTGCAGGGTATATTAACATCCAATAAGCCTGGGTGTGAATGCAAGAACTAACGCGACAACAAAAGCCGCCGGAGCGACAACAACAATAATGACAATACCAACAACAAGGCGTAAATTCGCCATCGATAGTTTCTGACATTGTGTATCGCACACGCCGCATGTGGCGTGTGTGTGTGTGTGGGTGTCTGTGTGTGTTAGTGGTGCCACTTGCGAAGGCTTTTGTGGAAAAAAAGGTAAAACAAGAAAATATTGTGTACGAGCTGCGGGGCCAATGGACAAAGAAATGTGTGCGGAAAATGAAACGCCGCCGGTTAGTCCAGCATCCATACATAAAACAGCTGTATATGAGTGTGTGTGTGTGAGTGTGCATGTCTGAAATTGTTTATACTGCACTGCACGTGCCTTTGACATGCCGACATGGCTTCTATATTGGCGTGTGTTTGTATTGGTGCGTCTGGGTTTTGGCTTATGGGCAAAGAAGTTGAAGCGTATTAAGCAAACAGCGCCGCAGGCAACAACATCGCCCTTTGTAGCCACATGCAACACACCTGTGTGTATGTGTTTGTGTGTGTGTGTGTGTGTGTGTGTGTGTGTGTGTGTGTGTGTGTGTGTGTGCCCCCAAACACTCAGATAAGGCTGGGGCAGAGCGGGGTTACAAGCATCTTAAGCATGTTTGTGCGTTGGCTACGAGCCGTGAGATAAACGACAGCATTTAATGCGACCAAATCTTTTTAACGCCGCATCAAGCCATTTTTCAATCCAGATGCGAGCATTTAGATTAAGTTGTCTTTAAGTCGCCCAAAGCCAGGATTGCAGCTTTTTGGCGCCTTGCCACCAATTTCTTCTGCACAATGGAGCTGGCAAGGAGCTGTCGAAAAAGCGAAAGCACATTCTAATACATAATTTATAGTATTCATTCCTAAGAGAATTTTTAAAAAGCTCTTTCATAGAAAATTAAAATTAATTTATATTAAAAGCTACATTAAATCCATAATCCGGTTCAAAATCCAGGCAATAAATTTATAACGAATTTATCGTATCGAATTTATGTATCGAATAAAGTAGTTAATTTATTTTTTATAATTTAACGTTTAATTATTTAACTATGCAAGAAATTAATTCGATGTACCAAATCTTGGCAACAATATAAATTAAAAAACACTTAAACTCAAAGCTTTATAATTTTTCAACTATCGATTTAATTTCCCTACGAACAAACGAGTTGCTCTCTGCCCCAATTTAGGTCAGATAATTTTGCCTGTCGTTTGGACAAAGATTTTGTGAATACCAAGAAAATGTCAAAAAGTTACATTTTGTTAGCCAAAGCAAATTAGTTCATTTTCTGTTAAGGTCAAAACAATTATATGAACTTTGCATTGAAACCAAGAGTTTGAGCACTTATGGACAACGGAAATAAATCTCCAAGTTTATGGAAATGAAAACGAAAATTAAAATTGTTCTTATTCAGCCTGACGCGCAAAAAGTTTTCACAGACATAAACTACTTTTTTGCCCAGGGAACAACAGACGTCTCTTATTACAATTTAGAGATATATTTATGAATATATATGTATATATATACATATATCTGTCTGGAAGCGTTTTTAATCAGCGATATACCTGGGCTATCTGTCAGCGCTCATAGCAAAAAGTTGTTGTTTATAATATATATGCTTGACATAAAATTCATTAAGAGTGATAAATATTTGTTTATTATCCTTGTGCTGCTGTTTCTCTCCCAGATACAAAGGCAGGCACATTTATTAAAATGCGATGGCCTGGCGCTTAAATCTGTTTCAGAACTTTTATATCATTATGGAAAATGATTAATTTCCGTGTCTACTACTTAAGTTCAGTTGATGCCTGATGAGTTGCCGAAAGTTGACATTTTCCGTTTAAGCTTTTCAGGTACGCTCAAGCCAATGATTTCAACAAGAAGGTCTTGAGTCCTGCCATATATCCACATTAAGCTGAACACACATACAAAAATAAGCCGATCAAATATTAAATGAAAGCTAAATATTTGTCCAAAAACCATAAGCAACTGCACACATTATTTGAAGGGTAATAATGCTTTACACAATGCGACAGAATCCGGAAAGAGCAAAGAGAAGCAGAAAGCGATTCATGCGAAAATTAAATGCTCTGAAAATACATACAAACTGCTGACTATAAATTTTGTCATTTGTGGAATAGCTATGATAATAACAAGAAACTTGTTCATTATGCAATTGTGTTCATTATTATATTGTCTTTTGCTCAAACTTTCTTTGGTTGCATTTTACTTTCAGCTTTAAAACTTTTTGACAACGTTAAACTTATTCGACAGTTCATTATGTATAATGAATCTACTTAAGGTCTCTGCTTAAATGCTTTACAAATTTTGTGGCTAAGTTACAATACCCTTCCTCCAAATGGTATCCTTTTGAAAAGGCAAGCTTTTAACAGTGCCCTCCCTTGTTTTGGAATTATATTGCGAATTTTATTTATCTTATATTTGCGTGCTTTTGGGCCTGCTTCTACGAATTTGTTTTTTATATGTTGAAACCCATTCTAGGAAATTCCAATTATGACGGCTAAATACATAAATAAGGTCTTGTTTTCACAAAATTCTATAAGAACATAACGTATTGCACATTTTGCCCATAATCCATAATTTGTTGGCCATGGCTTTAATTTCTCTTATTTTACTTTCCGCTAGGCTCTCAATTCCAGTTGACTGCCTAATATACAAACACATACATATGTGTATTTTGTCTTCGCACATGACATCAAAGCTATTACCTAAATTGGGCAAAAAAAGAAAGAAAAAAAAAATTAAATAATGTCACAGCAACCAAAACGTATACGAGTGCCCCTATTAAGGAGGAATAATTCAGGAAATATCGCGTTTGGTCCCGCATGTGGAAGTTACACTTATAACCAAATACACACACACACACACACACATAGAGTGTGTACGGGCTCAGGCTTTTATCAAATCAACTAGAATTTGGCCCATATCGTTCTTGTCACGTTTCCCCCCTCGCAAATAGTATTATTAATTTCGCGAATATGACTTGCATTTATTGCGTAAATAGCATAGCGAATAATAATTACAATGACGGTGAACTTAAAATTCTGCTGACGAATAGCGTGCATCTGAATATCTGTTTTGAGTATCGTTGAGCAAACTGTCAGTTCACGGTTCCCGGTTTTGGATATCCCTAGTACAAAGCTTGACTCGCAGAATTTTCATTTAAAAATTTTTTTATTAAATCATCTCTTATGCCTTTAGAATTAAAAGTTTTTGTTTGTTAATAAGACATTTTTTTGGCTTGTGAAGCGGTTCAGGGCTTAGGTCACAATTGAAAAAATATCAAGCTAACTAAATACCATGTAATATCATAGGAAAGAAATAGTAAATCGTATAATTATAATCCATCTGCTGTGAGTCTACATCGATTTGGCTGTTGACTCTGACCAAGAACACATTTGGACAAATCTAATATACCCTTTTTACTTGTTATTATTTATTAGATCTTTACTTTACCACTTCTTTCACATTCAGTCAAAAAATAAGCCAAGTTAAAATTATTTGAAGCTTACATAAAAAAATTGCACATATTTGTAATTAAGTTTTATTTCAATGGTGTTTTTCCAATATATTTACAGCAATATCAAATAAAAAATTCTGATTACATTTCATTGATTTTCGCACAGTCCCCGAGTAATTAGCCAAGTAACACAGACTCCTGCCGTAACTCAGCGGGCTCATTGACTTTCAGCTGCCGCATTCAATCACAGTCTAATTGGCTTACAGCTCGCACAGCAGCAATTCAATAATATGCCACGTTCGCACTTGCCACACTGCCCCACACACTTCTGGCGACCTATTTTCAGAGCTCGCCGCATTACCTGGACAGCCATGCAGCCAGGTGGGCGGAAAGACTGAGCTACAGTTTCAGGCGAAAGGACTTTAAAGGCCCCTGCACCTGTTTTACATAAATATTTATGAAAGTTAATTTGTCGGCATGCAAACCTACGGATAAGGTGGAGGCTTCTCAATGGGGGAACGGAGAGTGCAGTCTGCGATCAATCAGACATGAAACAATATTTACAATTTGAAACTACGAATTAACACGATGCGAGCAGTCAGCACTGTACCGAGACGAACTGAGGAATAAGGCAATTCAAAGGAATTTGGAGGTAATGGACAATGGATGATTGCCGTGCGTCATCTGCTAGGCATGCTGTGTCCATACTATGGGGTGTCCTGTGGTGCCTGCTGCTGACAGCCATACACAAACAAAATACCCACACACTCACACACACTCATTCTGCTGTCAATTATGGTTGAATGGATGTGCGTAGTTGATTATGAGTCTGGCATATGACTTAAAATAAACAATACTCGGCAACAAAGAATAACAAGGGTTCTAAAATAATAAATGCACCCGGGCAATAGATAAGATGAAATCTAAATACCCTTAAGGTTGTGGCATATATTGATTGGTAGGCTTCAATAGACCAATAAAACAATTTGTTCGACTTGAAAGCCAAACGAGAGCAAATATTACACAGCAGCGAATGCTTTGTATATTCTATGCAGGCTTCAACTAAACCCAACATTTTGACATTTTAATAAAATTTAAAATTTTAATTAAATTTGAATTTAATCCATACAATTAAAATTCATCATTTGCATTTAGGCAACTCTATAGAATAATAATGAATATTTTTTACAATATAAAAAAATATGCCTGCTACAAGATTTTTCTTAACCGACTGATACTCTGCTTATAGTGTTGTTGATAGTTCTCCAAGTCTTTAAGCTGTGAAGAATATCGTTTAAATATATTTTAAAGGTTTCTCAGAAATATAACTCCGCGATTTGCACATCCTGTAGAAAGGTTGTTCCGGAAATTTCAATACATGTGACGCCTGCGTGGCTGCTACCTGGAGATGAGCCATTTAAATCTGGGAAAAGAAAATAATCCAAAGCTTCTTAAGCCTGTCACTGCGGTGGATAACTGGAGACCTATGTGCACAATTCGTATTGATTATTTAATGTTACATATTGTTAATAATTCATTAATGCCTTGTAAAAACACAAAAGTATATAATTTAATATTTCAAAAAAATTTCATTTTTTAGAGACTTTAAAATATTTGCATTAAGACGTCACTCAATAACCTATTGTTTTAGTTCAACAATATTATTATATTTAGCAGAACCATATATTTCAGCGAATCCGTTTCAAGCATGACATAAAAATCACAATTGAACAAAGAATGTGTTTATGTTTGTACATCATCGTTTACTGTGCAGCCAAAAATGCCTGTAACACAATTTGAAATAAAATTAAAATACTCACTGTGGGCGCATGAAAACTGAAAATTATAATTAAAATGCATAATTAAATGCAGGCGCAGAATGTTGATATGCGGGCCAATTGTGCAATTGAGTGCAGATGATTATGGACATTCGTGCATTACAAGTGCTTGTTGACAGATTGGCAGAATTGATTCATCAAAGTTAATGTTAATGAGCGAGAGCATTCATTTCAGTAGCATAATAAAGCTGTTATGCCCTCTTTAAGCGATGAGGACTTTAAGTAATTGAGCACAATAACATTTGATATTGTTTCAAATAAATGTGGCCAACTGTGCGTATGATTGATTTGTTTCAGTGTTTCATTTAGATTAGTTAAGTCAACAATAGTTTAGAGAGTCGAGCACCGAAATGACAAAAAGCATTTTAAAGGAAAACATGCGTAGATTTATACCTTCAGGAGTTGTGTGTAGAAATGAATATCCCATTTTGCTTTTAGTGAATTATTTGAGCTCTAAGGTGATTAAGTCAATGAGTGCACTCTTCATTGGCTTATTTTGATTGCCCTGATGGCTTGGAAAATTGTTATTACTAATCGCTTCATGTTATTTATTGGGAAAATATTTAACAGTTATTATACAGACTTAAAACAGTTTCGATCGCGAATGCTGACTGCTTTATCACACAATAAAAAGACCGTAATTTATTAGTTAATGGGATATTTCATATCATGAAAATCAAATGGAACGGGAAAAAATAACAAATTAGTTTTAAGTGTGATGATAAATATTAAGGGCTTTCTATCAGATTAAAGCGAGCGAAAGATTCGCTTACAGCAGAAAAAAAGGCTTTTTCGCTGGAATAAAGGGTAAACTTTAAATATTATAAGAACACATTATATATATGTATATACAAACAATTCCGATAATTATACAATTTGAGATAAAAAAATTTATTGTTTTAAGGACATTATTATTTACTAACAAATAAAAGAGCTTACAAATATTTTAACAGTTTTACCAACCATATCGCTTTTGAAATATGTCACAAACATGCGCAAATCTATTTATGTTAATAGAATTGTTTTTAAGCCTTAATTAAGACGTCATTGATTGACGTCAATAAAAAGCAACATTTGCTGCTGGGAAACGACAAATACACGTGCAATTTTCCAAACCAACGATTTTCTTTTTGCGCGGATATATGTTTATTAGTAGCCACAACTCTTTGTTGTCGCATCATCGAATGACGTCAATGCAAAGATGAATTTCTATGCCGAAAACATAGAAAGTTTTTCACATTTCTGTCAGGAGCATGCCTTAAAGCAATCAAATCTCAATTCATGTGTGAGTGCTTACTTCCACAGAACTCTGCACAACAATTTTGATTGATTGTCTGCGCATTTTACTATGCGTTGTTCATGCATGAGCAAATCTGTGTGTGTTTGTTTGAGAATTTCTATGATTCATATTAATTCAGATTTACTGCTTTGCACATAGTTATCTAATGGCAGTTGGGACAACAATGTGCACAGCTCAAAATTATATGATATTTATTT
Organism: Drosophila micromelanica; assembly: GCA_004143825.1. Lineage (NCBI taxonomy): Eukaryota > Metazoa > Arthropoda > Insecta > Diptera > Drosophilidae > Drosophila > Drosophila micromelanica. Next base: position 2,720 of record SCDY01002247.1, on the reverse strand, counting down.
AACAATCAGATCTGCAACAAGCTGCAATTCACAATTCACTTGAATCCTCACTAACAGGGAAAACTGCAGGCAGAAGATGCCATAAAAGACAACCTCCCATTGCTCCATATGTATGGGTGAAAAATAACTGTGTTCCACAGTGTGTGTGTGTCTGTGCTGAACTGAGTTCACTGATTGCACAAAGGAATGAAGCCCGTCAAGTCCTTGGAGACGTGTTGAGCGAAAGAATGAAGCAAGCAACTGGCAGGACACAAGCAGCGCAAAGGACTCAAAGCAACGCACCTGAGCAGTTAGCGTTACAGCAGCACAGTGGACAGATGAAGTCCAAATATCTTTGAATGAAAATTTATACCATTTTTTATATACCATGTTAATTTAATATAATAACATTATTTTACGTACTTTACTTTTAAACAACTTTTATATACATATAGATTATTAATTTTGTTTTCACTCTGTTTTCATATATTTTCTATATTTTTGTGATTTGTACCTGCAAATTAGCTATATAGAAGTTGAAGAGATTCCTGTCTCAGGTTGCTTACCCTAACCATTGTGCAGCTTTGCGTTTCTTATCAGGTTCGCTGCGGCAAATTCCCATTTTCTGTTGCCCTGCATCTTCATTAATTTGAAATTGCAAAGCTTTGTTACTAGTTGCTGCTGCTGCAGCTGCTGTTGTTGTTGCAAGAGGAACTTTGAGTTGGACACATGTGTCACGTGCGTCAGTGGGCTTTGTCAGTGCCACCGGCACTGGCACTGGCAGTGGCAGTTTATAGCTATCAATATTGCCCTGTTGCCGTAACGACAAAGGCTTTTAGCTGTACACACACACACACACCCCAATACACAAACAATAGTTCAACAACAGCAAGGATGGAGTGGGAAAGTAAGCCAGCTAGAGGATTAGGCTTTAAATTGACATACCATTGAACTATCAATTCCACTGCCACAATTATAAAACAACCTGGAATTTTATATTCACGAAGGGTCGAAATTGAAGTGCCCTGCTAATATTTATGATAACCTAGATTGTGATGTGTGGATTACACATGAAATAAAAATATTCAATACATTTATATTTAATGTAAATATATTAAATTTGTATATTTGTTCGTTTTTAGATTTTCTAAATTATTTCCCAACATTCTTTTGAAGCAATTATATGTCATAAACATTTATAATATATATGTAAATTCTGTTTTATATAAATTTTATAATTGTGTATAAATTGATATATTTTAAAACATCGATGATTTCAAAAATTGCGATAAAAATTACTTAAAAGTATGCTACATTAAAGTAATTTCTTCAATCATTATTGAATGATTGTTCTTTTAAAGTCGTTTTATTCTTCTTTAAGTAGTCATTTATAATAAATGCAACAGAAGTGATAATAATGTTAATAATAAAATTAAAAAAAAAAAATTATAAATCAATAAATAATAATAATAAAATCATCATAATTCTCATAAAAATATAAAAAATAATTTAGATTATATTATTATTATGAAGATAATTCTCTGATACAAAACATATTTTTATTCTGTTAAAAAATCTTTTATGTTTAAGAAAACTACGAAAAACTTTAATAATATTATACGCTATAAAAATTACGTATAATATTATTAAAGTTTTTCGTAGTTTTCTTTGAATTCTTCAGATGCATAAGGTCGTTTTTATCCAAACTAAAACACTATACTTTATTACAAATTTTTTTTTTATTTAGCCTGGCTTAAGTTTTTATGTTACAGAATGTTTAGATATTATATCTATAAAAAAACTATAGAAATAAAGATTCTAAGCAAAATGTTTAAAGTTATTTTTTAAGTGCAGTGTGCTAAGTTAATGACATAGCCAGAGTACCCTCGACGAGGTCTTTAAAAAGTTTGCGACGTAATAAGCAGCAACAGTTGTGGCTGCCGGACTGAGCTTTGGGGTTGTAGTCGACTGACGCTGCCTGTGGCGGGTGCGGGGGCGTCTCTGTTTAGCTGAGCGTAGTGCAGTGCTCAAAATGCAACGGGCCGTGTGTTAAGTACTCACACACACACACACACACACACACACACACATTAGCACACTCAAGAGAGACGGGCACACGCGCTCAGCTTTGTATTGACGCACTCGACGGCGATGAGAACACGTCAAAGCCAAAGCTCCGCAGCACCCCAGTAACCAGTCAGTCACCAGTCACCAGTGTGCTGCAGTCGATGTCGCTATCCACGTCGTCGCAGTGGCCCATTCGCAAATTGGACGTTGACGCGAACGCGTCGCGTACACGGAGGAAGAAAACCAATTGGAAAATTGACAAATTGTCTGAACACTGAGAACTGGAAAACGAAGACTGAAGATTGAAAATTGAAACTCATTTAGACAAGTTCTGTTTGCACCAAGACAGATCTGCAGAATGGCATTGCGTGGGGCGAATGTGATGTGGTTTCGACATGGCTTGCGACTGCACGATAATCCCGCCCTATTGGCCGCACTGGCCGACAAAGATAATGGCGTTGCACTGATACCCATATTCATATTCGATGGCGAGAGCGCGGGTAAGTGACAAAATTTCGAATATCCCCTACGATTACGTTTGGCGGCTCAACTATGAGCTAACAGCGCAATTCAGCGTCTTTTTATACCCTGAACCCATTGAAAATGGGTGAAACAGGGTATTATGGTTTTGTTGAAATGTATGTAACAGGCAGAAGGAGGCATCTCCGACCCCA